>JAVSCE010008098.1:0-240557 GCA_032199065.1 Smutsia gigantea | reverse complement strand
CTATTTCATAATGTTAAATATCATGCTATTCTCTCCTGGCCTGTAAGGTTTCTGTTGAGAAGTCTGATGATAGTCTGATGGGTTTTCCTTTGTAGGTGATCTTTTTTCTCTCTCTAGCTGCCTTTAATACTCTGTCTTTATCTTTGATCTTTGCCATCTTAATTATTATGTGTCTTGGTGTTGTGTTCCTTGGGTTCCTTGTGTTGGGAGATCGGTGGGCTTCGGTGGACTGCGAGACTATTTCCTTCCCCAGGGAGGGAAAGTTTTCAGCAATTATTTCTTCAAAGACACTTTCTATCCCTTTTTCTCTCTCTTCTTCCTCTGGTACTCCTATAATGCGAATATTGTTCCTTTTCGATTGGTCACACAGTTCTCTTAATATTCTTTCATTCCTAGAAATCCTTTTATCTCTCTCTGCCTCAGCTGCTCTGTACTCCTGTTCTCTGATTTCTATTCCATTAACAGTGTCTTGCATCTCATCCAGTCTGCTGTTAAGCCCATCAATCACTTTTCTGATTTCTGCATTGTCTTTCCTGACTTCCCTCTCAATTTCTCCTTCAGCTCTGCACACATTTTCAGGTGGGTCCACTAGCATGGTTGGCGACTTATTCCTTGGAATTCTCAGGAAGATTCAGCATTTCCATCCCCCTTCTAGGCCCTCTCTGGGGTTGTCTGCTGATTGGTCTGAACCATATTCCCTCTGTCTTCATGGCTATATAAGTGGTCGCTGGTAGTTGCCACGTATGTCAGCTGGGCTCTTTAAGACTTTAAAAAGAGAAAAAAAGAAAGAAAAGAAAAACAAAACAAACAAAACAAAAACAAAAACAAAAAAACGCCCACCGGGAGTAGATTCTTGGGAATGCTGTAGGTTGTGCTGTTGCCCCACTATTCCGCAGCCGTGGCCTCGCCGCTCCGCAGGGCCCTTTATCGCTCTGGCCGGGGTGGGAACGAATGGGAGGCTGTCGATCTCAGTGAGAAGCGTAAGTACGGCCACGCTTCCCCAGTCACCAGCTAAGGCGTCCGAAACTCCCCAGGACTCCCAGCCTGCTGGGCTGAGTGTGTCAGGGCGATCCGGCTCCTCCGCTGGGCTCCTGTCTCTTTAAGACCGCTGAAGAAAGCACGCGCTTTTTTTTTTCCTTCCCGGGAGCCGGCTGCAAGCACCCTGGCACGTTCCCCACTCAGATCCTGCCCCTCTGTCTCTCCAATATCCGCTGCACTGCACGATGCGCGTCAGTGCTCCTCGCGCAGATCACCGGGGCTGGCTACTTCGCGAGGTATACTTCCACTCCCTCCCGGCTCTGAATCCTCTCCTCCCACCAGTGCGCTGGGGTGGGGGACTGCTCTGTCCCACCGGGTCGCGGCTCCGTATCTTACCCGCCTCTTGGGGTGCCGAGTCCTCTCGGGTGTAGCTGCACGCTGTGCGCTTTCCTGTGTATTCTGGTCTCTCTTTTAGGAATAGATGTATTTGCTGTATTTTTGTAGATAAATATAGTGTTGGGAGGAGATTTCTGTCGCCCTGCTCACGCCGCCATCTTCCCAGAAGTCCTAAAAATATATCTTATTTAACTTTTTCTTTCAATTTATTTATCTTTATTTATTTTCCTCTTGTTTTCCTTTGGTTCCTTATTTTCTGCTTTGCCAAATTGTTTAGGTAGCTCTATTACTTGTGAGGAGGAGGAAGAGGGGGACAGAAACAGGCAAAGGGGGAGAGGGAGAAGAAGGAAAAGAAAAGGAAGAAAGAGAGGAAGCCCACAGGGCAAGGAACTGCAGGCAGCCCCAGCTCATGAAAGTGGCTTCTAGCCAACAGCCAGCAAAAAGCCAAGCCCTCAGTCATGCAGCTTGCAAAGAAATAAATTCTGCCAGCAACCTGCATGAGCTTCGAAGCGGGTTCTGTCCTCGTCAAGTCCCCAGATAAGTCAGCCCAGTTTATGCCATTACTGCAGCCCTTAAGAGTCCCTGATCGGAAAACCCAGCTAAACCATGCCCAGACACTTTACCCATGGAAGTTAAATGGGTGGTTTTAAGCTGCTAAGTTTGAGGTAGTTTTTTATGCAATAACAGCAAACTAATGCAGACTCCTAGTTATAAGTGTCATGAGTAAAATTAAGGCAGGCAAGGGGAAGAGAAAGTACAGTGGGAAGTGGGATGCAATTTTAAAAGGGGTGCTTAGGGACTGCCTCACTGATAAGGTGACATTTAAGAAGTTAAAGGGAGAGAAGCGATACAGGTCTCTGGGGTAAGGAATTCTCTAGGTAGAGGGAAAAACAAGTGCAAAAGCTGTTTAGAAAAAACGAGTAGTGTGGCTGGAGTCAAGCTTGCAAGGAGGAGAGTAACAGGAGATAAGGTAAAAGTGATGGGGGATCCAGTAAGCTTGGAACCTGGTAAGCCATCATAAAAACTAAGCTTTTACTGAATGAAATGGGAAATGTTTCAACAGTTTTGAACAGAGGAATGACATAATCTGACTTGTATTTTTTTTTAAATCATTCTAGCTGCTAGTTTAGAAATACACTCTACAGACACACAGCCAAAGCTGGAAGATGAATTAAGAATTTAATACAGGTGATAAGTGATGGAGGCTTCAACCAGATTATAACTACAGAGAGGGTAAAGAAGTAACAAGATTGTGAATGTATTCTGAATGTACAGCCATTAGGGAAGTGGAGTGGGAGCAGGGGTAGAGATCAGGAGGTTTCATTTTAGACATGTTTCCTATATAAGCCTGGAGATCAGAGCAGAGGTACAGGCAAAAGATATAAATCTGAACACACTTGAAGCCATGAGATAAGATCGCCAAGAGAATGAGTATGGTCAGAAGACAGGTCTGAGAAGTAAGCCCTGAGTACTCCAACATTTAAAAGTAGGGGAGATGAGGTGATACTAGCAAATTAGAGGGGCAACCAGAGAGTTACTTAGAAAATCAAGAGAGTACTATGTCCTAGAAGTAAACTGAAAAAATTGCTCAGGTGGAGGAAGTAACCATTGTGTTAAATCATGCTAATGGATTAAGTAAGAACTAACCAGAGGATTCAGTTACAGGAACTTACTGATGACCGTTTCAGAGGACTGATGGAGAGTGGATGCAGCAGAAAAGAGCAAAAATCTTGGAGACAACAACTATAACCAACACTTTCAAGATTGGGCAGGGAAATATGTCAGAAGCTGAGAGAGAAGGTCAGAAGAGGGTTTTTGTTGTTTGTTTTAGAATGAACAAGATTACACACGTTTGGATACTATGCTGTATTAGTCAGCTTGAGCTACTGTAACAAAATACCACAGACTAGGAGGCTTAAATAAAGAAATTTATTTCTCACCATTCTGGAGGTGGGAAGTCTGAGATCAGGGTGCCACATGGTCAAGTTCTGGTGAGACCTCTCTGGCTTGCAGATGGCTGCCTTCCTGGCTGTATCCTCATGTGGCAGAGAAAGGGCAAGCTCGCTAGTGTTTCTTCTTACAAGGGCCACTCTCTGTTCATCATGAAAGCCACCCTCATGACCTCATCTAAACTTAATTACCTCCCAAAGGCCCCATCCCCAAATACCATGACACTGGGGGTTAGAGCTTCAACATATGAATTTGGGAAGACACATTCAGTCTGTAACATATGCTAATGTGATGCCCCAGAAGAAAAGAGAAAACCCATAGGGAAGAAAGGAGACAATTGCAATAGTCGTGTTCCTGAACCAAATGGGACCTAGTACATGAGTGAAGGAACTGGCCTTATATAAAAGCAAGGACAGTCCAATCACGACAACACAAAGGGAGGCAGCACATACAGGCACAGATGTAGGGAAGTGAACAGAGGTAGGTGGTAGGAGCTTGTCAAATTCTCTTCTGACTGCATCTATTTTTCTAGGCAAGAATCCACAGTAAACAAATGCTGAAGCAAGAACTGGACTGTCATAGGGAATCTACCAATACCCAGTGGCACAGAGCTTCAGTTTTAAATAGATACACAGAGACAATGCATTATAGTCCACACAAGGTGAGAAATCAGATGAGAGGTACCTGCATAATCTCAAGGAAACCACTAGGGCTTATCCCTAAAGGGAAGGGTGAAATGGAGGACAAAACCCCTGGAAAGGGATATGGTAAGGAAGGGTCCATCTGCACCCGCACTGAGAGGAAGGAAGAGACCACGTGGCATTTATCTGTCTGGCACAACTTCCAAGCTGAGGATCTGGTTAGAGTGGGTTTGCCCCCAGGTGCCTGGTAGAAGCTTTATGAACACTTTCTGTAAGAATGTACACTCAACCCAGGCCTTGAAGAATCCCCACAAATGCCCTTGCAAAAAACACTCTCAGTGAAACACAAAGCTAGCTTACTGTGGTGCTTTGATACCCAACACATCTGGGTTAAAAATCCCAGCTCTGCCTTCTGACTAGCTCTGTATTCTACCTGCCCCACACGCTTTGTGAAAGTCCTGTATCTGGTACATGACTCCCAGTAATTAGTAGTTGCTGTCATAACAGTACCACTAGTTGTTACTCTAACTACAAACTACTTTTAAGTTTTACTTAATGCAAAACAAAAACTGTCACCACCAATAAAGTACCCTTGCACCATCTATCCCCACCCCCAAAATAACTGAATCTGACTCACCCGTTTCCTGGACAACCCATGGATTAAAGAATGGATCACAACAAAAATTAGAAAAATTTATGTTAAGAATAGTGGTGAAAATAATACATATCAAATTGCATGGAATTAAAAAAGACTTGTGAGATAAAGCTAATTAAGCTTAGAGGGAAATCTACAGTGTTAATGTATACACTGCAAACAAACAAGGCTGAACATGCAGTTTTAAAAGTTGGGAAAAAAATAGTAAAAATACAAACAAATAGAAATTAATGAAACAGAAAACATGTAATGCATAGATCTACAAAACCATCTCATTAAAACTGAAAAACTCTTAATGAGATGAATCAAGAAAAGAGAGAAGGCACAAACAACCAGTATCAAAAATGGAAAAGAAATCATCACACATGTATTACAGATTTTACAAAGACAAGATGTTTTACACAACTTTGTCAATAAATTTGAAAATTTAGATAAAGCTACCAAATTCTAGATAAGTATAAGTTAGCAAAACTGACATTAAAAAAATATAAAATCTGAACAGTCCTATATCTATTTAAAAAATTGAATCCCACAAAGAAAACATATGGTCCAGATGACTTTACCAGCCAATATTTAAGAATAAAACTACATCAATCTTGCACAAACTTTTTCAGAGTACATAAAAAGGAACATTCCAACCCATTTTATGAGACCAGCAACACTGATAATAAAATCTCTCAAACACATTACAAAAAAAGGAAAAATTATTTGTCAAATCTCACTCTAACACACAGATCTCATAAATCCTAAGCAAAATATTAGCAAACCAAACCCAGCAAGTTGGCATTATTCCAGAAACACAAGGTTTACTTAACACTTGAAAATAAATCCATGCATTTCATATTAATAACTTAATAAAAGAGTAAAAATGGGAAAAAATTATAGTCTCATTACCTGCAGAGGAAGTATTTGCTAAGATTCAATGTCATTTCCGATTTTAAAAAAATTCTAGAAAACTTCCTTTATCTGAAAAAGATTATCTACAGTAAACACCTTCAGTATACATCATAGTTAGTGGTAACAGAGTTAAAGATATCCTTTTGAAACTGGGAGCAAGAAAAAGATAAAAAACACTTCAGAGTTAGAAAAGGTGAAATAAAACTCTCTTTATCCACATATAATTATACACATAAAAAATCTGAAAGGCTCAACAGAGGGCTTATTAGAATAAATGAGTTCAGTAAGACTGCTGGGTATAAAACCCAATATACAAAAATGAACGGCAGAAAAGAGATTAAAGATGGCAGCGTGAGAAGTGAGACAGAGGCTTCCTCCTAAAACCACATATAATAGGAAAATATAACTACTACAACTACCCTTGAAAGAGCAACAGGAAAGAGGACTGCAACAAACTGCATACACCTGGAGACAAGAGCAGACCTCACAGAACAGGGTAACATACTAAAGCTGTGACCCTGCAGGATACAAGCCCTTCCCCCACCCCAGCTCACCATCAGGAGGAAGAGGGACAGAGCAAGAAGGGAGTGAAGATCTGCGACTGCTGAATACCTAACTCCGGAGATCTCCTCTGGGAGCACAAACCTACATTTCATGGTGCTTGCATGATACTCTCGTAATTGGGGGTTGGAAAGCTAAGACAGGCAAAATAACTGGAGAGACTACGATTGCAGCTGCTTGTGGAAAGCAGTGATCCATATCCAGCTTCTCTGGGACTAAAGAAAGGCGGGCAGTCTGAGAGACTTCCTAACAAAGAAGCCCTTAGCAAGAGGGCTGCTAAAGGGGTAATGATTGCACAGAGCTTACTGCTCAGGAGAAAGGACAGGTAGACAAATTGTCCGGGTGCACTCTGCCCAGCAGGTTGGGAGCTTTCACGATCTTCGGGTGCTCCAGCTCCCTGGCTGCCTACACAGCTCCAAGAACCCCTTCTGTGATAGGCAGCCTACTGCGCCCTTCTCCTGGTCAGCCCCACCAGGCTTTCAAACTGGGAAACCCTACCCTGGCATTAGGCTGGCCAGAGGGAAGATCTGTCTACAGCAAAGCACAGAGGCTTATACCTGTGTGCTCGGCCCACTGGTTCAGGCAGTGGAGACAGGCATAGCAGCCAGGAAGCAGGAAACAGATCTTTCCTCCCCCCAGGCACCAATACCACTCCCCTGCAATCCCCAACATTGCTTAAGAGGCTGAGCAGCTCCAGAGAGTAGAGCTTCTGGGCACTAGAGGGCGCCATATACAAATATGAAATGCCAAAGGAACCTGGTTCAGAGTAAAATTATTAATACCACTCCTGAGAAAGATTTAAATGATATTGACCTCATGACTCTCCCTGAAAGGGAGTTCAAAATAAAAGTCATTAACATGCTCATGGAGGTATGGAAAGATATTCAAGAACTCAGGAATGAATTCCGGTCAGAGATCCAATCGTTGAAGAGCACAATGGACAGTACTAAAAGCAGATTGGATATGGTGGAGGAAACGATAAATGAAATAGAAACTAGAGAAGAGGAATACAAAGAAGCTGAGACACAGAGAGAAAAAAGGATCTCTAAGAATGAAAGAATATTAAGAGAACTGTGTGACCAATCCAAACGGAACAATATTCGCATTATAGGGGTACCAGAAAAGAAGAGAGAGAAAAAGGGATAGAAAGTATCTTTGGCATGATGTATTTAATGCAATGAAGCAAAAGATTATCATTTAAATTTGAAGGAGGGATTAAACAATTCCCAGATAAGCAAAAGCTGAGAGAATTTACCTCCCACAAACCATCTCTACAGTGTATTTTGGAGGGACTACTATAGATGGAACTGTTCCTACAGTTTAATAGCTGTCACCAGAGATAATAAAACCACAGTAAAGAAAGTAGAACAGCTAATTACTAAGAAAATGCAAAATTAAATTAACTATTCCCAAAGTCAAACAAGGGATAGACAAACAGTACAGAATAAGACACCTAATATATAAAGAATGGAGGAGGAAGAAAAAAAAATCCTTTAGATTGTGTTTGTAATAGCATATTAAGTGAGCTGAATTAGACTCTTAGATAGTAAGAAAGTTAACCTTTAACCTTTCGTAACCATGAATTTAAAGCCTGCAATGCCAATAAGTACATACCTATCGATAATCACTCTAAATGTAAATGGACCGAATGCACCAATCAAAAGACATAGAGTCACTGAATGGATAAAAAAACAGACCCATCTATATGCTGCCTACAAGGGATTCACTTTAAACCCAAAGACATACACAGACTAAAAGTGAAGGGAAGGAAAAAGATATTTCATGCAACTAATAGGAAGAAAAAAGCAAGAGTTGCAGTACTTAGACAAAATAGACTTCAAAACAAAGAAAGTCACAAGAGACAAGGAAGGACATTACATAATGATAAAAGGGTCAATCCAACAAGAAGGTATAACCATTATAAATATCTATGCACCCAACACAGGAGCACCTACACATGTGAAACAAGTACTAACAGAATTAAAGGGGGAAATAGAATGTAATGCATTCATTCTAGGAGACTTCAACACACCACTCACTCTGAAGGACAGATCAACCAGACAGAAAATAAGTAAGGAGACAGAGGCACTCAACAACACATGAGAACAGATGGACCTAACAGATATCTACAGAACTCTACACCCAAAAGCAGCAGAATACACATTCTCCTCAAGTGCACATGGAACATTTTCAAAAATAGATAATATACTAGGCCACAAAAAGAGCCTCGGTAAATTCAAAAAGCTTGAAATTGTACCAACCAGTTTCTCAGACCACAAAGGTATGAAACTAGAAATGAATTACACAAAGAAAATGAAAAATCCCACAAACACATGGAGGCTTAATAACATGCTCCTAAAAAATCAATGGATCAATGATCAAATAAAAACAGAGATCAAGCAATATATGGGAACAAATGACAACAATAATTGAACACCACAAAATCTGTGGGACACAGCGAAGGCCGTGCTAAGAGGAAAGTATACTGCAATCAAGGCCTACCTCAGAAAAGAAGAACAATCCCATATGATCAGTATAAACTCACAATTAATGAAAGTAGAAAAAGAAGAACAAATGAGGCCCAAAGTCAGTAGAAGGAGGGACATAATAAAGATTAGAGCAGAAATAAACAAAATCGAGAGAATAAAATAATACAAAGGATCAACGAAAGCAAGAGCTGGTTCTTCGAGAAAATAAACAAAATACATAAACCCCTAGCAGGACTTATCAAGAAAAAAAGAGAGTCTACTCACATAAACAGAATCAGAAATGAGAAAGGAAAAATCACTACGGACACCACAGAAATACAAAGAATTATGAGAGAATACTATGAAAAATTATATGCTAACAAACTGGATAACCTAGAAGAAATGGACAACTTTCTAGAAAAATACAACCTTCCAAGGCTGACCCAGAAAGAAACAGAAAATCTCAACAGACCAATCACCAGCAATGAAATTGAACTGGTAATCAAAAACCTACCTAAGAACAAAAGGCCTGGACCAGATGGCTTCACTGCTGAATTTTATCAAACATTTAGTGAAGACCTAATACCAATCCTCCTTAAAGTTTTCCAAGGAGTAGAAGAGGGAATACTCCCAAACTCATTCTATGAGGCCAGCATCACTCTAATACCAAAACCAGGCAAACACACCACAAAAAAAAGAAAATTACACACCAATATCCCTGATGAACATAGATGTAAAATACCCAACAAAATATTAGCAAACCAAATTCAGAAATACATCAAAAGGATCCTCCATCATGATCAAATAGGATTTATTCCAGGGATGCAAGGATGGTACAACATTAGAAAATCCATCAACATCATCCACCACATCAACAAAAGGAAGGACAAAAACTATATGATCATCTCCATAGATACTGAAAAAGCCATTTGACAAAATTCAACATCCATTCATGATAAAAACTCTCAAAAAAATGGGTATAGAGGGCAAGTACCTCAACATAATAAAGGTCATATATGACAAACCCACAGCCAACATTATACTTAACAATGAGAAGCTAAAAGCTTTTCCTTTAAGATCAGGAACAAGACAAGGATGCCCACTCTCCCCACTTCTATTCAACATAGTACTGGAGGTCCTAGCCACAGCAATCAGACAACACAGAGAAATAAAAGGCATCCAGATTGGCAGGGAAGAAGTTAAACTGTCCGTTTGCAGATGATATGATATTGTACATAAAAAACCCTAAAGAATCCACTCCAAAACTACTACATCTAAAATCTGAATTCAGCAAAGTTGCAGGACACAAAATTAATACACAGAAATCTGTGGCATTCCTATACACTAACAATGACCTAGCAGAGAGAGAAATCAGGAAAACAATTCCATTCACAGTTGCATCAAAAAGAATAAAATACCTAGGAATAAACCTAATGAAGGAAGTGAAAGACCTATACCCTGAAAACTACAAGAAACTTATGAGAGAAATTAAAGAAGATACCAATAAATGGAAACACATGGATAGGAAGAATTAATATTGTCAAAATGGCCATCCTGCCTAAAGCAATCTACACATTCAATGCCATCCCTATCAAAATACCAACAGCATTTTTCAATGAACTAGAGAAAATCATTCTAAAATTCATATGGAACCACAAAAGACCCCGCATAGCCAAAGCAATCCTGAGAAGGAAGAATAAAGCTGGGGGGATTATGCTCCCCAACTTCAAGCTTTACTACAAAACCACAGTACTCAAGACAATTTGGTACTGGCACAAGAACAGACCCATAGACCAATGGAACAGACTAGACAGCCCTGATATAAACCCAAGCATATATGGTCAATTAATATATGATAACGGAGCCATGGACATACAATGTGGGAATGTAAGCCTCTTCAACAGCTGGTGTTGGCAAAACTGGACAGTTACACGCAAGAGAATGAAACTGGATCATTGTGTAACCCCATACACAACAGTAAACTCAAAATGGATCAAAGACATGAATGTAAGTCATGAAACCATAAAACTCTTAGAAGGCAACATAGGCAAAAATCTCCTGAATATAAGCATGAGCGACTTCTTCCTGAACACATCTCCTCAAGAGCAAGGGCAACAAAAGCAAAAATGACCTCATGGGACTACATCAAACTAAAAAGTTTCTGTACGGCAAAGGACACCATCAACAGAACAAAAAGGCATCCTACAGTATGGGAGAATATATTTGTAAATGACATCCGCCAAGGGGTTAACATCCAAAATATATAAAGAACTTACATGCCTCAACACCCAAAAAGCAAATAACCCAACTAAAAAATGGGCAGAGGATATGAAGAGACAGTTCTCCAAAGAAGAAATTCAGATGACCAACAGACACATGAAAAGATGCTCCATATCACTAATTATCAGGGAAATGCAAATTAAAACCACAATGGGATATCACCTCACACCAGTAAGGATGGCCACCATCCAAAAGACTAAGAACAACAAATGCTGGCAAGGATGCGAAGAAAGGGGAACCCTCCTACACTGCTGGTGGGAATGTAAGCTAGTTCAGCCATTGTGGAAAGCAATATGGAGGTTCCTCAAAAAACTAAAAATACAAATACCATCTGACCCGGGAATCCCACTCCTTAGAATTTACCCAAGAATACAACTTCTCAGATTCAAAAAGACATATGCACCCCTATGTTTATTGCAGCACTTTTTACAATAGCCAAGATATGGAAGCAACCTAAGTGTCCATCAGTAGATGAATGGATAAAGAAGAGGTGGTACATATACACAATGGAATACTATTAGCCGTAAGAAGGAAACAAATCCTTCCATTTGCAACAACATGGATGGAGCTGGAGGATATTATGCTCAGTGAAATAAGCCAGGCGGAGAAAGACAAGTGCCAAATGATTTCCCTCATTTGTGGAGTATAACTACGAAGCAAAACTGAAGGAACAAAATAGCTGCAGACTCAGTGACTCCAAGAAGGAACTAGTGGTTACCAAAGGGGAAGGGTGTGGGAGGGTAGGTGGGGAGGGTGGGAGAAGGGGATTGTGGGGTATTATGTTTAGTACACATGGGGTGGGGAATCATGGGGAAAACAGTGTAGCAGAGAGAAGGCAAACAGTGACTCTGTGGCATCTTACTACAGTGATGGACAGTGACTGCATTGGGGTCATCAGTGGGAACTTGATGATATGGGTAAATATAGTAACCACATTGTTTTTTCCTGTGAAACCTTCATAAGAGTGTATATCAATAATACCTTAATAAAAAAAATTAATTGCATTTCTATTTACCAGCAATAATAGGAAAATGATAACATCACACCAAAAACGTCAAATAACTAGGAATGAATCTTACAAAAGATGATTAGGAGCTCTACACAGAAAATTATAAAACATTACTGACAGAAAGAAAAAGATCTAAAATAAATGAAGGGCTATGTCATGTTCATACATGGGAAGACTCAAATGTAAAGAGATTAGTTCTACCCAAACTGATCTACAGTCAATGCAATACTAATCAAAATCACAAGAGGTTATTTTATAAAATTTGTCAAGCTCATTTTAAAATTTATATGAAAATAATAAGGGCCAAGAATAGATAATCTTAAAAAAGAAAAACAAGATGTGAGGACTTGCTCTACCACATACCAAGATAATTTTTAAACCATCACAACTAAGACAAGGGTCATTGGTACAAGGAAAGACCACTGGGCTAGAGAAAAGAACCCAGAAATAGATCTACACATATATGGACTTTTGGTTTTATGACAAAAGTAGTGATACAGGGCAATGGAGAAAGAAGAGGCTTTTCAATAAATTGTCCTGGACAACTGGATATCCATATAACAGAAATGAAAGTTGACCTCTTCCTAAAAATTATTTCACATGGATTTTAGACCTAAATATGGAAGACAAAAAATGAAATGTCCAGATTTCAGACCAGAGGTTCTTTTCCTGAGGTCCTGTGACCCAAGGGGACTATGTATAGAGCTCAAGATATAAAAGATATTTTTGATACATCAGCTGTATCCTCCCATGCCTTAACATTTGTAGTATTCTAGTCCCACCTGACAGCTTCCACATATCTTTGCCTGAGGTTGTCTAGGAGTCGTTTATGAGGACTGAGAATTAATGCTCTGTCCTCACCAGCCCTCAACCAATGACTGATAAGGGTGAGGAACATGATGTGTGAGAACACTGGCTCCCAGAGTTACCCAGATATTTAAGCTTGTTCATCACCTACATGAGAACAGACCCTCTATTACGAGCCTTCATATCCTCCCTCAAATCCAGTATATTTCTTTGTGATCATTCCCCATATTAATTACTTTCACTCAAATCCTAGTCTCAGGATCTACTTCTGAGAAGGCTCAGAGATACCAGCAACTTGCCTGGGAAATACAACTACTTCTCTTTTTTCATAACTGCTAATTGAAGGGAATGCTAAATTTGAGTCATGATTAGAAGCAATAAACCAAAACAGGATTAGCAGTAGATGTGACTTTGTCTAACAGAAATCACAGGTGTTTTAATATTACATGCCAGTTGCTGTAGAGATCTCAAAACACTTTTTACATTCACTACTTTGAAATTATTAGCTAGTTTGCTACTACACTGCACACAACTGCAATCTTCCTGTCTACAATGTGCAATCTTCCTGTCTACAATGTGCAATCTTCCTGTCTACAATGTGCAATCTTCCTGTCTACAATGTTATCAACTGTTGAGCAACCCCCTCTGTGCCAACTAATTATTCAGCCACAGAACAGTTCAGCTGAGTGTTCTACAACTTACAGATTAACTCAAAAAGCCTTTGATGTATTCTGGCGTCCTTGGAAAACCTATCCTTGTTTTGTAGCAGAATACAAAAGTTTTAATTCCACATACAAAAATTAAACACAATTAAGCTTTAGCCTATGATTTTTAAATGTAATTTTTAAACCTAATTTTTTGTTATTGATGTATTAACTAAAAAGTACATAATGGCTATAAATTTATTTTTTAACATCTTGAAGCTGAATTTCTGTAACTGTATGGTATCATTTCTATAAGCTCAAAGCTGTGCAAATTAAACATGGGAATTTATACATGTGAAACTATAAAAAAAAGCAATGAAATAAAACATGAAATTCAGGATTCTGGTTGTCTGAATGGAAAGGAAAAGGAGGAAGGAGATCGAGCAGGAAGATAAGAAGCCCATTCATTTTACGTTCTTTGTCTCAAATTGGGTAGTGGGTACGTGTATATTGTTTGTTATATTGTATATAAAAATATTATATGTATTCTTTTGTACTTATGAAATATTTTCTAATTTAAAAAGGAACACTCATAGAATAATCATTCTTGGAAATTAAAAATGTGATAGCAGGAAAAAGTATTTCAAAGTTAAAGCTGAAAAATCTCCCAGAATTTAAACAAAAAGATAAAGAGATGAAAAATGGAAGGGTGGGGGGAAGTAAATTAGAGGATCAGTATAGAAGGATCCACATCTGAATAAGGGGAGATCCAGGAAGAGAGAAAAGAGAATATGAAGAGCGACTAAGCCAGAGTGGAGCAAACAGAACACACATTGCCTGGATACCTCCTACCTGAAATTAAACTGAGAGAAGATCCAAAGACTGTGAGAAGTTTGGGGGATGGATGAATTAGGTGTATAGAAGACTATGTAAACAGTGAAACAAAATAATTATGACCTCTGAAATAATTATTCTGTGAAGAATAGTTTATACAATCTTAATAATCCAAACAATAAGTACCGATTTGCCCAAATATTATGAGATACCCACATCAGGAAGACAGGAGGAAGGGAAGTATATGTGTGTATGTGTTAGAAGTGGAGATGGGACTAGGGACACCAGCTGGAGAACTAGTCTCAGCTTCCACAACAGTTAGGCAAGAGATGATGCATAAAAGTGAAAGGAAAAATATCAAGAAATAAACAAGTTATTCAGGAACATAGAGGCAGATGCTAAAATATGCAATCTGACAGTAAACTGCCTCTAGAACACAGGAATTAAGAACAGGAAGAAGGGAGTTCTTCTTCTCATTGTGAATCTAGCAGTACTATTTTACTTTTAAACCTATGTTCATATGTTATGCTTTAAACATGAAAATTAATTCTTTAAAATGTTAATTTTAAAGAAAGTTCAAATAATAATAACAATAGCCACTATTTCCCAAGAGCCTGCTACCTATGGGGAACATCAGATCTTGTACATATACTATCACTGGTCCTGAGGCCAGCCTGCAGAGTAGGATAATCCCAATTTTACAAATGAGGAAGCTGAAAATGAAAATCAACACGGAATATTTTTAACTGGTATATTTTTTTTGTTTGGTCCTTTACCTTTCCAGCAGTAGCAAAATATTCACCATCAGGGGACCATTCCATCAAATATACAGATACTGAAGTTCTAAGGAAAAAAAAAAGAAAAAAAAAGTTAAACGGCATTTAAAAAATCTGAAACACTGTATATATAAATGGTCAAAATAAGATTTTCATATCATCCTCAGAACAAGAGTGTTGTGTTTCTTTCACCTCCCTAAAAATACCAATGAATTAATTAAAACTAATCCAAACTTTGAGGCTACAAAGAATACAATTAACATGCATAAATGCTATCTCCACCTACATGTCCCACACCGACATCCTAAATATAACATGTTAAAAACTGAGCTCAGGTAATTGCTCCCCTTCACAGAATCCATATTGTTAAAGAGACAGCCATCCCTCCACTTGAAAGAGTGGCTGGCAACTTTCAATACATCTTCCCCCTCCCCCTCCCATTAATGAGTAATTCCTATGTGTCAATCTTGTCAACCCAAGTTCTGAGGTTATTCCTATGAAAATATTTTTGCACTTTTTTCAAACGATCAACTATAGCACAGATTAAAGGATGATACTATAAAGGGTTAGGGTTAGAAGAAGTCTACTTTCTAAGAGGCTTCTAAAGGCAATGTCACCATCAAAAAATAACGATGATTGTAAAAGGGAACATATTTTAGGAAACTTTTTTTTTAATTAATGAACATAACAACAGAGTTAGACACTAACTTGCACTGCCAGATGCACTTCCAATCATTTAAAATGGGAGGAATTTTATTATCAATTTCTTCCTCCTCTTCCAGAATGTCACCTCCTGGAGGAGCCCACAACTGAACAGAATCAGTTGCTGTCAACAATCTGTTATCTGAAAATAAAGAATGTTCTGATGAATAAGCAAGGATTACCTAGAGAAAGAAATGCACATGTGAGTTCTATTTGTTTATAATAAAGTATTCTGTGAAAAATAAGTAATATTGTCTATGAAAAACATATGGGATATATCCACTTAAAAGTTCTAAGAATCCATTAGACAAAAAAGAATAGTTCTTGAGGGAGACTTGAGAACAAAAAAGAAAAGCTTACTGGCAAAGAGCTACTGTGTGGCAGGTAAATCTCCTTAAAAAAAAAAAAGGAGTGGAATAACAAAACAAACACTAAAAACTGGTATATACAACGTAGAATGATCCTAGGATATAAAACATAACTAAAGATAAATGACATTTGTTTTTCTACACAGAATATAAAAATTACCCTAACTGTGAATGTAAAGAGGGACAACTATCATTAGAGGTTTCTAATCTTTCAAAATTAAAAACAACAATTTCCTGAAACACAAGTAACAAAAGGTAGGGTTTTTGGTCTTGTTTTACCTTATTTTGTGTCTTAATAAATACAATAAAAATAAATGCAGTACATTTGAACTAAAAAAACATCATCACTGTTTCTTGGAATAAAACATTCACAGGCAGGGCAAAAGAGCACAGAACCAGTAGTAACTAAGTACTGGACAAAGCAGCATATACCAAGGAGAAAAAGTATACTCCCTCACTAGAAAAAGAAAAATATACTAATAATCATTTTCTTATGATGGAAGACTATATCACAATATAATTACACATTTAAAACAAGTATTTGCTTTTCTTATTTCTAAGAATAATTGCTAAATACCTTGAGGATCCCATGCTAAATTGTATGTCACGGAACTCAAAAAAAACTGCCCAGTTTTAAGCCACTGACACTTGAGTTGCTGAAACAGATAAAGAGAAAAGATATTTTTTAAATAACATGCACAAACACTACCATTTTATCATTTTATTCAAGACCTTATAATCTGAAACAAAGATATAAATATTTCATTAGTGTTTTTATAATAACTTCCAATGGTTCCACGTACTATTTATTCTACCTTATCAAGCTGCTTACCATGTCCACACAAAACATGATCTCTCAGGCTTCCTTCATGTCTATAAACACATTCTTACTTAGGATATCTTTTCCTCTCCTCACCTGCAAAATCCTATGCTTACATCAAGATCTAGCTAAATTGTCACTTCTACTGTGAAACCTTTCCTGACATCCTCGCACCACTCATAGCACTTATTACATTCCACCATTATAAAGCTGGTCACACTGAATTATTATTTGTTTATATGTCTGACTCTCCTATTAAATTCCAACTCTTCAAAGGCAGGAATTATGCCATAGTAAGCTTTGTGTCTCAGTGTTGTAATGGCTGGTATATACAATAAATGTGCAATAATGTTTTTTTTTCATTACAAAATAAATGCACATTAGAAAGAAGTGAAAATTATCATTCTCCTATGGACTCAATGTCTAAAACAAAACTAGATATACCTCCCAAAAAGTGAACAAATTTGAACTATATATGAAATCTGCAAACCTGACCTATATTCATTTGAATACTTTCCATCCTTTTTTCTTACTCTTTCCATTCTAAAAAGTGGAAAGATTTGAAGTTTAAAAGTCAAAGGCCTTTGCCATGAAATACAGCATCTAAGTAAAAAAAAAAAGTGCATCTATTTCTTTGTAGCACATAAACGTAAATGTCTGCTGCTAAAGTATAGTACAATGTATACATCAACTGCTTGGCAAATAATAACAATTTAATAAATGGCAAGTCCCTCTCTCTTTACAATATTTTTAAAATATTTAACAAATAATTTGTCCAAGATTTCATGACTATCTACAGGTAAAATTTACAATAATATTGTGAAAACTAAATTTCATTATCCAAAAATAATTTTATTTTTATCTGGGAAATATGGTATTTTTTAAACTTTTCCACTGCTGACAAGAGTCACAATAGTATTTTAAAAACAACTTAACAGATCTATTTTAAAGTAGTAATTAAATCAGTCCTAAAACTGCAGACATCCTTACCATTCTTTCCTTTAGTATTCCTCAGAGCATATTCTGTAGACCACCTACATGGCAGAAATTTGTGGAGGGGAACCCTCAAATCTGAATTTTTAGTATGTACTCTATATGACTCTTATCTAAAATTTGATATCCGTTTCATGATACTATCATAGGGAAAAGACTAATATTTTAATTTAATTGTTTTTTTGGAGATGTCAAAAGAAATATTTAAATACATATATTTAATGAAAAATATCAAAACCACTTGTTCCAATGCATTTAAGAGTACACTCAAAAAAACTTTTTTTTTTAGTTACTGGTAATATATACTCTTGGCATTCAGATTTCACATTGGCAATTTTGACTATTTTTGAGTTGTGGCGGAGTTCTAATTTTTAAAGGGGTTGATAATTCTAACCATATAGGATTTTCTAAGTATTAAGTAAAATAAATATAATACAGCACCCAGAATGAATCTGAGTGGTTCTCAATGTGCTATGCTAGACCACTTAGCTGATAAGTGAGTTTACCTATGACTCTAACTCATTCATTTAACAAATATTTAGGAGCACTTATTATGCTCCAGATACTCTTCTAAGTATTTGAGATGCATCAGTGAACAAAAGAAACAAAACTCCCTACACTCATGGAGCTTACATTTTAAATAATAAACAGGGAATAAACAAACAATGTAAGTGCTACAGAAAAAAAGTTTAAAAATAGAAGGATGGGGAGGTAGAATAAAGACAGTGGAAGCAAGCAGCAATTTTTAAAAGGACTGTCAAAGTGGACCCCTCTGAGAAGGCATTAGGCAAAGACAAAGGATCTGCAGGAGCTGGCCCTGGACCTACCTACAGAAGGAACATTCCAGAGGAGAAAAGTGATGCAAAGGCCCTATAGGAGATGGGAGGGTAACTATTTGAGAATAGTAAAAACACTAATGTGGCTAGAGTGATATCACAGAGGACAAAAATATATGAGATGAGCTCTGAGAGGTAATAAATGGGTGCTAGAAGGAAGACAGACTGGTCTATTCTAAGGCTTTTTGGCTTTGAATCTGAGAGAAATAAGGGGCCATTATAGAGTTTTAAGCATAGAAATGTCATGATCTGCACTGGTGCAAATAGAGAAAGGGGAATAGAAAACAGGTATCAGAGACTAGGCTAGTAATCTAGACAAGAAGTAATAGTAGTTCAACTAGCGTAGATACCAATTAATAAGGTACTAACTCTCAATTAGAAATATTCTAGAAAACTGACTTTTTAAAAAGCCTGGGGGTATACTCCTAGTGAATGTAAAAGATCTTACCATAAAGCACCTGACCATCTTCACACATTCCAGACCACCTTTAGCACCAGCTCCTAAGAGGCTCTTAATTGCTATCAAATCAATTCTTCACCTAACTTAATTCTTAAAGTTTTCTAGTATCATTTAATACTTACACAATTTCTCTTATGAGAATTTATGCCCAAGGGCTCAAAAATACAAACAGCATTACCATATGAGGCTGCAATCTAAAAAAGAATGAACAAAGCATTAATATTTTGGAAAAGAGAAAATAAAGATAACTTCCTTTTCACAAAATGTATAAACTGATTACATATAATACAATTCCAATAGTATTCACGGTTTATCCCTTTCATAAACATAACTGGAAAAGTACTGAACTTAAAATACTTTCTCTGTTACCAAAAATTCAGCAGGCCCTATTTTACCTATCAAGTACAAGCTTGATCTATTAAAAAAAAATCATCCTTTTTTCTTTTTTTAATTTATTGGGATACAGTTGATATACAATATTATATTGGTTTCAGTGAAATCATTCTTTCTAATTTTTTAAATACAGAAATAACTTTTTTAACAAAGATATTTCAATGGTATATCTATCAGAAATTTTATAATCCAGTGAAAATAATACAAAAACCATGAGAAGTACAGAAAGATATTTAAGAGTTAACATTTATTAAAAACATATCAGATAACGTGACATCAATTATACCACAAAACGAAAACCATCAATTGGGAAAACCATCTAGAAGAAGGAATAGAGAAAATGGACTAAGGAGAAATCAAAGAGAAATCCACTGCAAATGGAGGAGAAAGGGCTACACAGACATCTCCAGTGGACTGAAGCTAGAGATTCAGGGCCAGGAGAATTTTGCTCCAGGTCACATAACTAATAAGAAGGGACATACATACCTAATAAGAAGGGACATTAATCCCTCTGTTCTTAGAAGCTACTTCACTGTTTTTCAATAGTGCCTTGAAAGCCAGTTCCCAATTCATCCTCTTCTGGGCAAGAGGGAATCAACTACAGGGAACAGCCCAAAAGCCATCCCTTCTGTCACCCCTGGACCTGTAGGTTATCCTATAAAACTATATTACAAAATAGAAATACCATATGACCCAGCAATTGCACTCCTAGGAATTTACCCTAAGAATGCAGCAGCCCAGTTTCAAAAAGACAGATGCACCCCTATGTTTATCGCAGCACTATTTACAATAGCCAAGAAATGGAAGCAACCTAAGTGTCCATCAGTAGATGAGTGGATAAAGAAGATGTGGTACATATACACAATGGAATATTATTCAGCCATAAGAAGAAAACAAACCCTACCATTTGCAACAACATGGATGGAGCTAGAGGGTATTATGCTCAGTGAAATAAGCCAGTTGGAAAAAGACAAGTATCAAATGATTTCACTCATATGTGGAGTATAAGAACAAAGAAAAAAACTGAAGGAACAAAACAGCAGCAGACTCAAAGAACCCAAAAATGGACTAACAGTTACCAAAGGGAAAGGGACTGGGGAGGATAGGTGGGAAGGGAGGAACAAGGGGGAAAAGAGGCATTACGATTAGCAGACATAATGTAGGGGGGGGCATGGGGAGGGCTGTACAACTCAGAGAAGACAAGTAGTGATTCTATAGCATCTCACTACACTGATGGACAGTGACTGTAATGGGGTATGTGGTGGGGACTTGATGTGGGGAGTCTAGTAACCATAATGTTGCACATGTAATTGTAGATTAATGATACCAAAAAAAAAACTGTATTAGATATACATTCTTTCAAGGTCAGCCAAAGAGGTCTGCTGTGATTTCAGCGCACCCTCATGCCAAAAAGTGATTTTAACTTTACTTAATATCCAGTATTTTTTTCTAAGAAAAGGCTTTTAATCTTCAATGGTAGGGGGAGAGCTACTTAAAATGGCTGGCTGCGGTAACACTGGGCATGAAGTGTTATGAATGATCATGTTGAACATGTCCATCAATGGATAGATGATTATAAATGGCTAACACAAAGTCATAAACGTGAAAGGTATCACCACAAGGACTGGGACTGGGATAAAGGCAATAAAAGAAGATGGCAAATAAAGACAATAAATCAAAGATGTCACAATTTTGCCTTCTTTACCTTCAGCCAGGTAAGGAAAAGTAGAAACATAGTTTTGGACACCAAGGTCTTATATACGAAAAAAACTTTGCTCCCAGAAGTCTGCTTATTGAGATTATTACCAGCATTTATTAAAAATCATTTCCGAACAACTACTGTACAACGCTAGGCAGGTTTAAAGCTACCATGCTTGCCTTAGGAGTATAAGCAATAAAAATTAATGAGAGAAATTTGACTCTGCCAATGTTTTCTGAAAGGTAAGCCATGCTTATGAAAAACAGAACTGGGAAAAAAAAATCAGAAAACCACGAAGCAAGTATCAGAAAATACCAGGAAATTCAATGTTTCAATACTAAGTCAGTTATAGCACTGTATTGTCATATTGTAGTAAATTTACACAAATATTAAAGCTTGAGACAAGCAGCAGGGAGGGACAGTAGAATGGTATAATGATCATAATTTATAATTTGGCATGTATTTGCATGATTACTATTTATCACCATGAATATTATGATTTCATACATCCTTGATAAAATTTGTTATTACTCAGAAAATTAATTATTAATATCTAATTAATTATCACATTGCCAGATTAATGGCTCTTCATAATTTGTGTACAGCCTATCACTTTACCCACTACTATCAATAGCCAGCTAGGCAAGGTATAATAATAAGAAACTGTAGGCAAGCCTGGTAAAAAAGGACAAGAATATTCTGAGATTGTTAAATACATTAAAAGATGACATTTAATAAAGTTATTAAATCCCTTACTCTTCCTTGTTGGTTAGAACACTCCACACAGCTGACTTGGATGTTTCCATGCTTAGCACCAGGAATGATTTGCACACATTCGAAATCACTTGCCAGAATAACAATATCACAGCCTGATCCGTATGCCTAAAAAGAAAAATTTTATTTGTAATGTAACTTTTGTATCATTAATAGTTTATCTTAATTTTGTTGCCATTGTAGTGTATACTCTGACATATTTTTTTAAGTTAATGAAATATTAAGAATATCAATTTACAAATAAGAACATTAAAAGTTACATCAAAAAAAAATGGGGTGATGACACCCTATGCATTTTCATTAAACAACTGATACCAACAGGAAAAGGATTCTTCCAGTTCTTAAGCACTATAGACTCTGTCCCTGCAGGTTATAAATCTTTTCAGTTTAGAATTTTTTTCCAAAGCTCATCTCAGTAAACCCTAAAGAATAAAACCTCCATCTAAAAATGATAAGGCATTGAAGGCTTCAATTGTGTCTCAGGGTTCAAACAAGGCCCGAGAAAGATCAAGATGGAAACCAGATGCATTTTCCAACACAATTCTACAAAACTTAAAGAGCTAGTTAAATAGACATGAACCCCTTAGGAAAAATTATATGCACTAAGGCAAAAACTAAACCTAAACTCATCAACTGTCTAAGTGAAGCCACGATGCAGCCTGCCTGCACTTTCTTCTCAATCTCACCAGGCCTGGGAGAGAGAGGAAACTAACCCAGACTGGTTTCTCCCTCTCTCTCTCTCACACACACACAAATTAAATAAAAAATAAACTGAGTCACATAAAAAAAAATTGGCAAGTATTAACTATATGGTCTGAAAAACAAAAACATAACACAATATTAATTTAAGTTCCTGGAAAATTCCCTCATTCAGCATAACGATAATGAGTAAAACCACTTATTCTTCCTATTGCCACACTTCTTGATGTATGCTATTCCTGTCTTGCAACTTTGTGAATTTTGCAATGACATAAAGGACAGAGGATGGGGACATTTTTTTCTTCCAAACTTGACTTAATGATTTATATATACATATATATATAATTTATGAAGTGGTATTTTTTTTCCCCACCATTTCTACACTGTTAACCAATATGGTAATGTCCTACAAAACAGATATCCAAGAGCCAGGGCTGACATGTGATGACATCTAAGTCAATGACCCCTGCCCTGAAGAGGTCCGCATACCACTGCTAACAAAAGAGAAAATGAAGATAAAGACCAGAAAGGAAGACAAACACTACTTCTACTCATTACTAAAACTTCCAATGTTGCCAAAACCCTGCTGTAACTACTATGAATCATCTTCAACTTACATATTAAAAATATCAAGAAGTTCACCAAAAGAAAAACAGAGAATTTTAAGCAAAAGAAACATGGGGAAAAAAATCACTCACAGGAGGAAATAACTACTTATACTCTTATAGACAAGGCAGATTTGCTATACCATGC
Source organism: Smutsia gigantea (assembly GCA_032199065.1). Classification (NCBI taxonomy): domain Eukaryota; kingdom Metazoa; phylum Chordata; class Mammalia; order Pholidota; family Manidae; genus Smutsia; species Smutsia gigantea. Next base: position 217,164 of record JAVSCE010008098.1, on the reverse strand, counting down.
ATTCAAGAAAGCTAAACTGAAAGGGAATATTGAGCATAGGGAGAGGAAATACTTGTATCACCCTGCTAATCTGTATATTATTAATCCGCATCAAAGAAAAAATTTTTCTGTAAATACGTATGGTGACAAATGTTAAGTAAACTTATTGTTAAGTAAACTTATTAATGATCATTACGTTGTGCACCTGAGACTAACATGTTTAAGAACTCAATAAAAAAATTACATTATTAAAATAACAAAAATAATCTTATCCTTGAACAGCATTTCACACTTTCCAAAGTGCTTTATAGCCTTTTCTCCACAGAGTGGATTGACGTGAAGGGCACAGACTCATCTAGTCTGGAATCACACACACGGAATTTTCAGTTTGGGTTCTAACATACTCTGTGAGTTTCAGTAAGTTATTTAAGCTCTCTGAACATTTCCTTGTGGTAAAATGGAAGAAATAATACTTATCTCTCAGGTTAATTGTGAAAATTAAACAGAAATCCACTTGCACAGTGTTTAGCACACATTATTCATTTAAAAAAACTGAACTGCATTAGGGATTGGGAATAAAAATCATAAAATGTGGTCCCAATAAGTCTAATGGAGAGAGGACCAAGTATCACCAATCACAACTAAATGACAACCTGCCATGCCAGAAACAGCCACAAAATACTGCAGAAGACAGAGGTACTCAATAGGTGTTATATCACTCCCCCTTTAATCTTTGCAACAAACTGGAAGATATTACCTTTGTTGTATAAAGAAAGATTCAAATTCATTAATTTGCCTAGGATTACACAGTTATTAAGTGGAAGATGTTTAAGCTCAGGTCCTTAACAATTCTTATGCTCTTTTTCCCTACATTACATGTCAAACAAACCTAAAATACTCCAGATAATTATTAGTACACTTGCTTCTCTAAAGATGGGCCCATCCCTAGCAACTGCTACTACAGGCAGATAAACTCTTACTGCTCAGTCACCAAAAAGGATGCTTCCTCTTCCGTTGATATCCATAATTGCCTGATCTTTCTCAGGGAACATGTACCATGCTCCTCAGCTATAGAGAATCTTGACATTTTTCTGATCCCACAATAGTTCTCAAACCTGGCTGTATCAAAATTCACCTAAAGAACCTGTTAAACATACAGATTGCTTGGTCCCACCCCAGACTTACTAAATCAGAATCTTCATGGATAAAAGAATTTGGCAATTATCTACCAACATTTTAAATACAATATACCCCTTTGATCAAACAAGTCCCTATTTTACCCTATAAGTATACTTACAAAGTTTGTCAAAATACATGTAGAAGGATATTCACTGCCTTCTAAAAACAATCAGACCATCCATCAGGAGGGGAGTGGTTAAATAAATTATTAAATATCCATACAGTGGAGTACAGTTACCAAAAGTTTACAAATTACTAGTCTAAAATGGTCTCAAATTCCTTGCAAAACTAGTAATTCCCATCAAAGTAGAATAATTATGTCTGGTACTGGTTTCCTGCAGAACCACAGGCAATGCCTACAATCTTATATAACACCCATTGTCATGGCTAGAAAAGAACGCCCTAAACTACTGTACAATAACCACCTGCAAAAGAATGGAGGAAGAATCTTACTATTCTTTACCTTTCTCTGGGAAAGAGATATTTTGGCTGATTTTCCAGACTAACAGTATCATGGATTTAGAAGACCTCCTGGAAAGGAGTCTACCAAAGCCTTCCTTAGCAATTTATCATTTACCGAGTGCCTACTATGATCAGGCAGTCTGCTAGGGTCTTTACGAACACTTTGTCTTCACAGACCCCTTTTAAAGATGGAGAAACTGAGGCCCAGAAAGGTAAGTAATTTGTCCAAGTTCATAGATGAGCATTCATTTACTTCTTGCTCCTTAAATAATATTTATTAATATTCAGCTCCTGCTCTTGTCACAGCATCACCTCACCTCTACTCTATTAAGATGTACTAGTAGTACTAGAAGGTCCACATCCATCTTTGTAATCCCAAATCATTTAACACAGCACCTAGCACAGAGTGAGCACTCTGCAAACTCCAACAGCCAAGAAGGTTTATAGAAAATCCATAAACCTTTATAATCAAGAAACTCCCATTCTCTCAATTTCAGGTCAAAAGTGATTTTGTTCCAATCTTCTTTTTCAGAATTCAGTCCTACCAATGGAAGAATTTATAGTTCAGGAGGAAAAAAGGGTGCTTGCTGAGACTACAAGCAAATACTAAAATGACTCCATAGAGTATGAGGTGTGGGCTCCTTTGTACTAAGTAAATGAAATATCTCTAACTTGGCCTAGTAGAAACTATGCCACATATGGGAGACAGGCCACAACATCGCTATAAGGAAGCAGCAAAAGGGGCAGCAAGCCTTTTCTGGAGTAAATGCAATCAATCCCTGAAGCAGGCTCTTCCTCCCCTGGGTTCTTGGAAGAACTGCTCCAGTGCCACAACACTACATCTCACACCAGTATCCAGCACTTTCCACAGTACTGACCTATAAGACATTTTATCTCTGAGTCAGGGACATGGTTTGGCCCCAACACACATTTAAGGCCCAAGAAAAGAGAAAAGATATTAGAAAAATACCCTTTCCTTCCACTCATGTGGGAGGATTTCTTTTATGGAAAGACTGAACTGTCCTTATGATGGTAAAGAATAGCTAGTGGACAATAATTTATAATAAGAGAGAATTCTGCAGCACACGCTGTAAAGTCAAACGATGTGCTTTCAAAAGATTAATCCTCATTTGCTTTAATCTTATTTTGGAAGATCAAATCTACCCTATTAGAAAAGTAGTCTCTGCTTTGAGCATTAAAACTAAGAGTTTTCAACCTGAAATTTAATGGATGTAAGTTATAGGTGATCTCCAGAAGTCTCTGAACTCGTGGAAATTATATTTAAAATCATGTAAATGTGCTTGATTTCCCAAATCATTAGTTTGTCTAACAGAATCTCTTCCTTAGATAAAGTACATGAGGTGTCATATTATCCCACAGCAATTTTGCAGAAGCTAAAACCTTGAGTATTTGTTATTACCAAGATTCTTTTCTTTGTTTTTAGTTGTGATATCCTAGATTTTATTAGAAGAGCCTTACCAATTAGCTGAGGCTAGAACACAAAGTGACCTTCTTTTACCCTATTAGAATGTTATACTTGATGAAAAAATTTAATATCATCTTCTAAAGTCATAAAGTACTCTGATTTAACATACTATCATTATCATAATAAAAATTTTTTATGTGGCTGACTTTTCTAGAGTATTTAATGTCATTACGAACAGTGACTAAGTGTATCTGAATAGGCATTAACACTCTCATTGTCTTCTCTAACTTCAGTTTTACATGTAATTACCTGAACATTATTTTCAGAAAAGTAAACAACTAATACTCATATCCCACAAACACTGTTCTGATTTCTTAGATTTCCTTTAAGTCGTAGATAAATTAAAGTGTAAAAGAAAAAAATTTTTTAACATCTTACACAAACATGATCTTTCCTATGAGAACATATAGTACAAATAATTATACTGGAATTTTCTGTGCAGTAAATGGATGATTTAACATCCTGTCAGTTACAGGGTCAGTAATGCTTTAACATCCTGTTAGTAACAGGGTCAAGGTTTGAGATCACTGTTGACCACTGTTGACAGATGTATAAAAGTTAAAAAGAAATAGAAAGGCACTGATGGATCAAGAGGTATTAAGCATGTTGAGAGGTTTGTCTAATTTAACAAGGTGCTGTAGTCCTACCAGGAATATTCTACCGAAAGTGTTATCCCTTTTTTTCAAGATTGCAATAATCCTAGAAGTTGGTTATTAATTCCACTTTAATATAAGGCAATGGAAATTCATAGAATTTAATTAAATACCTTGGGCATAAGGTAAATATGAGGTTGGGAGGCAGATTCTGGTATCTACACTGCTTTATCCACTTCACCAATGACCATGTTCTATCACTTTGTTTTCTTTTGGTCAAATTTTTTGTTACTTACATAAATGGTTAATTGCAAAAATTCATTTAAATTCTTCATTTCTGCTATGATCTTTGCTCTATAAACAAAGGAAAAGCTAAAGAGATAGGGTTGTCTGAACTTTGGTGGTTACTTTGTTGAACAAAGTTACCTCCGGAAAATAGTATTAAGAGACTAATCTTGACCTATGCAAAGTCTTACAACCAAGAAAACAAAGCACAGATTAACATAAATTTCCCAAGAAAATATCCTTTCCCTCTCTTCATTTTGGCCACCTAATTAAAATCCTGTTTATGACACTCTCAGAATTAAAAGTGAATTTCTGAAATGGACAAATACATTTCCTTATTGAATGGGTCCCTTATAAACTAGAACTTTCATACATCGCTTATCCATTAAAGCCATCTACAAACCAAACAAACCATTTTTAGTGTTTTATTTTAATGGTTTCAGTAATAAATTTCTCTTTTTTCAATAAAGAAAATAACACCTATTACTGAATTTAAAAACTAAACAGGAAAGTTAAGTTGCCTTAACCCTAACCACCCTCCTATTCCCAGGAGCAATCACTTAATTACCTATGAACCCTTCCTGAAATGTTTAGTGTATATACAAATGTATCTATGTATAAGTATTTTTTAACATAAAGAAGTTATGCTACACACAATTCTGCAACTTTTTTCCACTTAATTAACAATATATTTTAAAGAACTTTCAATATCAACACAGAAGGAATTACCTCATCCTTCCTAGTAGTTGCACAGTGTTCCGTTTTCTGACTTTGCTATAATTTATTTAGCTTCTAGTCTCTTACCATGGCAAAATATGCTTCAACAAACACCTATGTATATGTACTATTAAGCATATGTGAGCAAGTATACACACAGGATATATTCTAAGACATAACTTGCTGGGTCAGTGATTAAAATTAGTAACCACTGCAAAGTGCCCCCAAAAAAGATGGTATTCCCCATGTGTATTAAAGTGCCCATTTCTCCCCTTCCTCACCAACCCTGATCATTATCAAATGTTTTAATCTGTCCAACCCAATGAAACCTGGCATCTCCCTGTTGTTTTAATCTGTATTTTATAAGGAACAAAGTTGAGCATCTTTTCATTTATTTATCAACCACTTACATTTCTTTCTCTGCAAACTGACCATTCATGTTATTGGTCCATTTTTTAACTGGGTCTTTAGTCTTATTATTCTAAATAGTTTATAACAGCTCCTTATAGATTAAGGAAACTTACCCTTTGTCATATACAGCTAATGAGGTTTTTTTTAACAAAATGCCTGAATTAAAGATACATTAAGGCCCAAACATACTAAGGAAAGAATAACTCATTATTTTTTAAAATTGAGGTAGTATTTTTATGTAATATACAATTCCAACTTTAAAAGTTTTATAGGTCATGATAGGCCATGGACTATTTTACAGGCCCAATTTATAGATTGCTAGGAAACTTCAGATTTATGTATAAAAAATACACATACTTAATGAGAGTTCTCAAAATAAAATTTAAGTCTACAAAATAAGAGTATTTGTTACCAGCAATATATTCAATCAGCCTCATTTGTCTTTCTACAAGTTTCTACTCCTACCCTTGCCATTATTAACTACTGCCCACCACTACTACCACCACCCCCAAAATAAATCAGCCTCCTGTCCTTCAGATACGAGTCCACTCTACAGTTAAATAAAGGGGAAAGGGTAGAATTTGAATAAGAAGCTCTTCTTTCCACATATCTAAGAAACACTTTTTTCAATCATTCTAACAGCTAAAGTCCATTCAAGGATGCTGAATAAGCAGAATAAGTAAATGAGAAACTAAATCGTATGCAAAAAGCTTAGAGCCTAAACAGTGTCTTAAGCCAACCACAGGTGAAGCAATGTCAGAAGTAATCTAATAATAACTACTTGTGTGGTAACCTAAGGGATAGTTCCTTTTCAAACAACTCACAAAAGGAAATGCAAAATTAACAGACTGCTTATAAGTAGCAATAGAAAAGAGCCAAACTGCACATGGTATGCTAGTGAAACATAAGATAAAGCTTAATAATATGTAAAAACAAAACTCTATGGCCAAAGAAAATTTAGAAAACATTACAAGTGCTTGGAAGTGGTAAGAAAACAAAATGATATCTGTTTCAATTTCTTCCTAACAGCCCCAAAGGAGCAATGGATCTGAAAGTTCTTCAGTTAAAATTAAAACTTTAAATTTAAAAGAGATCTATTTTTTAATATCAGCCAAAAACTAGCTAATTTTGATGTTACTAACAAAATAGATGGAGCTATAACAATCTCATGAATACCAAGCTAAAGAGAACACAGACACCTGCAGTGCAAACTAAGCCTATTTCTAAACTCCTGAACAGAAATATGGAGTTTATTTATTTACTGATGCTGGTAATATCTGAAAGGAAATGAGACCTTGAAAATAGAAATGTGCAATAATTAATTAACTTGCCCTAATTAACCATTACAAAACCAACTCTATCTCCAGCTTGCCTGCATTCTCACTAAACGGTCTGGAAGTGAAAACCAAAAAAAACTCTCTTAAATAACTATTCTATGTCAGTCATTAAGAACAAACCACTCAAAGTATTAACTACCAAAAATTTATAATGGAAATCATAGCAATAATGGCAAAAATAAGCCCCATGGACTGGCCAGCAGTATAAAAACTTACAGTCACCTTTCAGCCTAAATTTGTTCTCTAAAGCTTGGGATATATAACAATTTGCCTTATAAAGAATAATGAGGTAAAATACTACTTTCATAAATTTTCTACTTCTGAAGAAATAGAATGAACATAGTTTGGACACTAAATTATTAGAAATTTGAGAAAATAAGTGACCCAATATTTTGTTTTTAAATTTGTCCTTAATGCATCTTATATTTGAAAGAATTTTAAAGTTAATCGTATATTTTGGATTATGTAGCAATAGTAATATGTAATGTTTGATAACTTCCAATTATTTTTAACCACTGGAAATTTCCAGAAAATGATTTAACCTAAATATTGATATTTTGAGGAAGATGGCCCTGATAGTGTTCAAAAAAATATTTCCCAAATAATATGATTAAGCTATTAAATTGTAATAAACTTCCAATATCTTCAATATGATGAAAAGAGTACTTTCCTGAGAACCTAGAGATGCTAATACTGACTATAACAAGGGGTGAATCACAATTTCTCTATAGATATTTCTGTCATCAGTCAAATGAAAGACTGTGACTAGATCACTTCTGAGACTCCTTTCAACTTTTAAGCTATAATTGGGTGTTGCATAAATTTGCCTCAAAAAGACCTGATAAAAAGATTAAACAATCCAGTGTGCACTATTTTACACAGAGCTCAAGCTAAACATTCTTCATCTTATGACTCTCGTTCCTACTCAGAGCTGACAGGATGGGAGCTGAAGAAGATGAGCTAAGCCAAAGTCTACTTTGAGGAATTTAAACCAAAAGACCCAGAGTTAGCAGGAAAATTTGAGCTGAAAAGTCAAACATATACAGAATTAAGGAAGCCATTAAATGAACCATGTACAATTTGAAACTGAAACCAACAGTTTGAGAAGCTAATGGATCAGACATCCAAAAACAATAAAGAACTCAAGAGATAAGTATATAAAATCCCTAAGTGAAGGCAGTCTCGATTCTAACAGCTTTTTAGTTCTAATCACTCTGAAGCCCAAATGCCCCTCCTTGATAATTCAATGTGTGTCCTGAAATAAACCTTGCTTTTACTTCAGTTCATCTGTCCCTTGCCCTGACTAGAACCAAAACTGGTACAAAGATTGGGGATAGGCAGAGAAGGGCTTCAAAGGAAATGTGGAACTGGCCATGATATTAAAGTGGGGAATACAGCGAGGATGCTAGGATAGCAAGCTAACAAAACAGGATGTATAACAGACCCAGTAATTAAAGCAGTCAGCCACCTGTGATCTCCTGGGACCCAGGATATGTACAGACGTACTTTGTTTCATTGAGCTTCACGTCATTGTGCTCAGCAGACAGAGCATTTTTTACAAAAGAAGGTGTGTAACAACCCTGCATCGAGCAAGTCTATCAGCACCATTTCCCAACGTCATTTGCTCATTTGCTCAATTCTCACAGTATTTCAATTTTTTTTATTATTATATTTGTTATGGTGATCTGTGATCAGTAACCTTTAATGTGACTGTTGTGATTGTTTTGGGGCACCACAAACCACATCTATGTAAGACAGCAAATTTAATGGGTAAATGTGTGTATGTTCTGAACACCCACTGATCAGCCATTCCCCTATCTCTCTCCCTTTCCTTGGGCCTCCCTATCCCAAAGTTAGGGCTCTTGCACCAGTTAACCAAGTTGTGAACGCAAAGGTAAAGTTCTTGAAGGAAATTAAAAGTGCTACTCCAGTGAACAAATGAATAGTAAGGAAGCAAAACAGACTTTTTGATGATAGGGAGAAAGTTTTAGGGGTCTGGATATACAATCAAACCAACCACCACATTCCCTTAAGCCAAAATCTATTCCAGAGCAAAGCCCTAACTCTCTTCAATTCTATAAAGACTGAGAGAAGGGAGAAAGCTGGAGAAGAAAAAGTTGGAAGCTAGCAGAGGTAGATTCATGAGGTTTACATCTCCATAACATAAAAGCACAAGGTGAAGCAGTAAGTGCTGGTGTAGAAGCTGCAGCAAGTTATCTAGAAGATCCAGCAAAGATCATTAATGAAGGTGGCTACACTAAACAACAGATTTTCAAGGCAGAAGAAACAGCCTTCTTATTGGAAGATGTCTGTCTAGGACTTTCATAGCTAGAGAGAAGTCAACATCAGCCTTCAAAGCTTCAAAGAACAGGCTGACTCTCGTGTTAGGGGCTAATGCAGCTGGTGACGAGTTAAAGCCAATGCTCATTTACCATTCCCAAAATCCTAGGACTCTTAACAATTATACTAAATCTACTCTGCCTATAAATAAATCACCTCTATATAAATCTATAAATGGAACAACAAAGCCTGGATGACAGCACATCTGTTTACAACATTGTTTAGCTATTTCAAGCCCACTGTTGAAACCTACCGCTCAGAAAAAAGGATTCTTTTCAAAATATGACTGCTCATGACAACGTACCTGTTCACCAAGAGCTCTGATGGAGACGTATGAGGTTACTGTTGTTTTCATGCCTGCTGACCCAACATCCATTCTACAGCCCAGAGATCAAGAAGTCATTTCAACTTTCAAGCCGTATTTAAGAAATACATTTCATAAGGCCATCAGTTCCATAAACAATGATTCCTCTGATGGATCTGGGCAAAGTCAAAGCCTGCTGAAAACCTTCTAGAAAATATTCACTGTTCTAAATGCCATTAAGAACACTCATGGTTCATGGGAGGTCAAAATATCAACATTAACAGGAGTTTGGAAGAAGCTGATTCCAAGCCTCACAGATGACTATGAGGGGTTCAAGACTTCATTGGAGGAGGTCACTGCAGATGTGGTGGAAGCAGAAAGAGAACTAGAATTAGAGGTGGACCCTTAAGATGCGGCTGAATTGCTGCAATTTCATGATAAAATTTGAAGGGGTGAGGAGATGCTTTTTTACAGATAACCAAAGAACGTGGCTTCTTGAGATGGAATATACTCTTGGTAAAGATGCTGAGAAGACTGTCAAAATGACAAGAAAGGATTTAAACTATTTACACAAACAAAAAGTTGATAAAGCAGTGGCAGGGTTTGAGAGGACCGATTCCAATTTTGAAACAAGTTCTAATTTGGGTAAAATGCTATCAAACAGCATTGAATGCTACAGAGAAATTGTTCAGGAAAGGAGGGATCAATTGATGCAGCAAAGTTCACTGTTGTATTAATTTAAGAAACTGCCACAGTCACCCCAACCTTCATCAACCCACACCCTGATTAGTCAGCAGCCATCAACATCAAGGCAAGACCTGCACCAGCAAAAAGATTAAGACTTGTTGAAAGCTCAGATGATGGTGAGCCTTTTTAGCAATAACGTTATTTTTTAATAAGGTATGTACATTGGTTTTTTTGGCATAATGACATTGCACACTTGACAATAGTATAATGTAAACATAACTTTTATATGCACTTGGAAACCAAAAAATCATTTGACTTGCTGTACTGCGGTGGTCTGGAACCAAAACTACAATACCTCTGAGGTATGCCTGTACCTAGATATAAGGTGGCTTCGGAGCACTGGATAGCCAAATGTCCTTTTTCCAGCCTTAAACAAAGAACAACAAAAAGCAATAAGCAAGAGTATGGTGCACCTGTCACTGTCATACACTACTGCAGTATAAAATCACAGGACTTTTCTGGAAAACAATTCAGTAATAGAATTAAGAGATTATAAGAGATCTAAGTACTTTGACTTATTGAGTCTATTTCCAGAACTCTATCCTAAGAAAACATTCAGACATACAAACAAACATTACAATTAAGACTAAGATGTTTATTGCAGCACTAAAGTAATAAAAAATGGAAACAGCCTAAACATCCCATAATAGGAAAATTATGTTTTATCATGTCAAGTATATTATCCATCTTACTCCCAGAACTTTCTAGACAAAACTGCCGCATCCACAGGTCCTTCTGAATGGGCAGCTTTGGCAGATCACATGACAGGACCAACACCCACTGCATATAACTGAATGGACCAGGGTTTGACACTTGAACCCAAAGGCCGAGAATTTATTACCGAAACTACATACAAGCCAGCAGTCTATGATATGGCTTGGCTTAAAATAGTGAGCTGGGTCAGATTGCATTTCCTTGATATTCAACTAACAAAAAATGTTAGGAAATAACAAGAAACGTAGCACGTAGTAACAGGCATGAAAGTTAAAAGGGTTGTATGTACACGGAGGAAAGGGTAGTCCCTGGTCTTCAAGCAAGCCAGTTTTAATGGATCCAACACAGAGAGGCTAAGACACTTAGAGACACGTAGCCCACAAATGACAGAATAACCGGTCCCTGAAGCTGACCAAGTTCCTGATATCCAAGGCTCAGCTGTACAATGTGTGTTACAAGATTCTTGGAAGATTTGTCTTCCACTCCTCTTCGTATTCTTAAAATTAATTCCCCATTACTTAAGGTAATTTGTCAAATAACTTACTCCCTTTAACTCTCACCAAGTAGTTACAGCATGACTGCTGGGGATTCAAGTCAACAAATGTTTACTGAGCAGATACCATGGACCAGACACCAAGGCATAATATGGTAGAAAACAGTCTCTGCCACATGAAGTTTACATTTTGTCAGGGAAGAGCACAAAAGAAGAGGTGGATAATCACTTTTTTTTTTAACTTGCAAAGGAGACTTGAGATTTCTCATTGAAAATAGCAGACAAAAAAATATAAACATGCATCTATATCCACTAGCTCACAAAATTCTAAGCCCATTGTAAAAAAAATTTAGAGGTGAATATTAAATATCACAAGGAATAAGTTAAATGAACACATGTGTAACCACCACTCAAAAAAGGAAGAGAATACTTCCAGCAACCCAAAAGACTGTGTGCCCCTTCCAAAGTACACTTCTCTCCCTCAATCAGAAGTAGCACTGCCCTGACTTTTTGGGAACTCACTTCCTTGTCTTTGGTCGTTTTTCTACCTCCACATGCATGCTTGAACACTATGGTTTAGTTTTGCCTGCTCTCTGAACTTTGTGTAAATAAAATACTGTTAACGGACTCTTTCGTGTCTTGCTCTTTTCAGATGCTTGTTCATGGTATATGTAGCTGTGATTCATTCATTTTTGTTATTTATTGATATTCCCTCATATGTACCACAATATATCCATTCTAATGTCCATGGACAATTTGCCTATTATAAACAATGCTGCACGGAACATTCCTGTAGAGATATCCTGCATATGTACATGAATTTCTCTGGAATATATTTACAGAAGAGAAACTGATGGATCACAGAGTACCTATTTCTTAAATTTTGGTATATAATGATTTTTATATTATATATTTTTATACAATCATTTTCCAAAGTAGTTATACCAATAAATGCTTTCACTATCAGTGTATGAGAATTCCCATTTCTGGACATCCTTGCCATCACTAGACATCTTTTGCAAATATGGTAGGTATGTAACGGTAGTTCCTGATTTCAATTTGCATTCCCCATTACTAATGAGGTAGAGCCCATCTTCACGTATTTATTGGTCACTTAATTTTCTCTTTTTGTAATGTGCCTGTTCAAGATTTTCATCCATTTTCTATTAAGGTCTCAGTCATTTTCTTATTGATTTGCAGACATTTTTTTTGACATTTTCTTTTATAATTTATTTTGGTATCATTAATCTACAATTACATGTGCAATATTATGTTTATTAAATTACCCCCTTCATAAGGTCCCCCCCACCAACCCCATTACAGTCACTGTCCATCAGCGTAGTGAGATGCTATAGAATCACTACTTGTCTTCTCTGAGTTGTACAGCCCTCCCTGTGAACCCCCAATATTTTTTTTAAGAGATGGTGGAATTAATTTTATTTTCCTTTAGTTTGACTTGACTTTTCTCTTTTTTTTTTAATATAATTTATTTTGGTATCATTAATCTACAATTACATGTGCAATATTATGGTGATTAAACTACCCCCTTCATCAGGTCCCCCCCACCAACCCCATTACATTCACTGTCCATCAGCATAGTGAGATGCTATAGAATCACTACTTTGATTTGCAGACATTTTTATATTCTGCATACTAGTCCTTTGTCAAACACATATATTGCAATTATCTTCTCCAACTCCACGACTTGCATTTTCACTCTTAATATTATATTTAAGGAACTGAAGTTCTCAATTTTAAAGTAGTCCAGTTTATCAATCTTTTATTTTTACTGTACTTGATTTTCTTTTCATTTTTAATTATAACATAATTTCAAGCTTACAAAACGCTGTAGGAATAGTTACACAGAATTCCTGTATACCTCTTATCTTGATTCCCCAAATGTCAGTATCTTATCACATTTGCTTTATCCTTTTCTCTATGTACCCATATACATATTTTTTCCTGAACCACTTGAGAGTGAGCTGCAGATGTGATTTCCTTTTATTCCTTAATACTTTAGTGTGTGTCCTTTTAAAAAATTATATTAAATAAGCACAGTATAATTATCAAAATCAGTAACTATCAATACATCACTATTATCTAATCTACGGAGCTTATTCAGATTTCTACAACTGTTGGCAATGTTGTCCTTTACAGCAGAATAAAATCCAGATTATGTAGTTATCATGTCTCCTTAGACTCCTTTAATCTGACATAGTTCCTCATTCTTTCTTCATGTTTCATGACATTAACAGTTTTAAAGAGAACATCCCCGTTATTTTGCAGGATGTCACAAAATTTGGGTTTGTCTGATGCTTCCTCATGATTAGATTCAGGGTATGCATTTTGAGCAAAAATATCACTGAAATGTGAACATGTTCTTTCACTACATTTTAGAAAGAGCACATCTGTCAATTTGCCCTATCTCTGGTGATATTAAATTTGATCCTTGATATAAGTGACAACTGCCAGGTTTCTCCTCCATAAAGTTATTATTTGTCCTTGTTCATTAATAAGTATCTTGTAGGAAGATATTTTGAGGCTATGTAAATATCCTGTTACTTACCAGACTTTTACCCACTAGTTTTCATATCCACTGGATAATTCTTACCTAAATCAATGACTATTATGATGGTTGCCAAATGGTAATCTTCTAATTCTATCATTTCATTATTAGTTGGCTCTCCTCTATGAGGAAGTTTCCCTTATTTACTTTTGTACTTTATTTATATTACAAAGGATCATGGATTCTTATTTCATTCAAAGGGTTATAATCTATTACAATCACTTATTTTCATGCGCAAATTGTCCCAGATTTAGTCAGTAGGAACCCTTCAAAGTATCTCCTGTGTTCTTTTCATGTTATCATTCTTTGAGCAATTCGTTACGTTCTTGCACAAGAAATTTCAGGCTTATTTTGTGTCTTCCCTGCCTCAACCTAGAATCAGCTATTTCTCCAAGGAATGCTATTTCATTTTAGTAGGGAATAGTACTTAGAAGCCAAGATCTAGATGCCAGATGTGTTACTGTTACTGGGGTTTCATTGTTTCTAGGTCCTCTCAACTGGCAGATTAGGAAAGAGAGAGAGAGTGCGTGCTTTTGTGTGTGTGTGTCTATGTGTGTGTGTCTGTGTGTGGTGTAAACACCCACACTCATTTTCAACTCTCCACTGAAAGGCTCAAAGCAATGACACCCCAAGACACACATACATCCCCACCATATCTATATATCACTGTCTCTTGCTCTCTAAATATATATACTTATATGTATTTATATATGATGTATATATATACATATATATACTTATATGTATTTAAGTATATATATATATACACATATTTAGAAATATACATTATACTATAAACATAATATATACACACATAGGTTCACACACATATATGAGGACACACTGATGCCTCTAATCCAATTATACCCACCACAGGATTCATTCTAACCTCCCTATTTTCCGTATTTTTAACTCCCTTCTTCAATAAAAGAAACCTGGCTCATTACTTCCAAAATACATTTATTTCTATCTGCAATTGAGGTATATTTGGTGTTTTGTTTAAGAAGTTTTTTGCAACCTGAAGGTCATGAATGAATTTTTTTTTATTGCCTTCTAAAATCTTTATTGTTCTGTCTTTCACATCTACATCTATAATCTACCTGGAGTTCATTTTTGTGTATGAGGTGAGTTAGGGATCAAGTTTTATTTATTTCCTATACATACAAGATGTTACAGCACCACTGATTGACAAGATCAACCATTCTATACTGCTCCACTATGTTCTCTTTGACACAAATCAATCATCGATAAATGTGTGAGTCTGTTTCTGGTGTTCTCTTTGGTTACTTTGGTGTATATGTTAGGCCACCACCACACTACCTAATGACTACAGCTTCATAAGTCTTAAGCTGATAGAAGAAAGGCTCTCATTCTATTGTTCTCCCAGGTCACCTCATCTATTCTTGGCCCTATTCTGTCAAATTACGAAATCCTCTTGATTTTGACTGGGAATACATCAAAGCTATAAATCAACTTGGAAATAACTGATATCTGTACAGTAGTGAGTATTCATCCATACACCTGGTATTTATCTCCCTTTATTTAGGTATCTCAATTAAGTTTTATTAATTTTGTCCATAGAAACCTTCTCATGCATCATTAAATTTATTGCTAGGTCCTTGATATTTTTTGATGGTATGAAAAATGGCATCATACTCCTAGGTCTGAGTAAGAACCACAATAAATTATGTCTCTCCCATTGAATGCAGCCATAAAACATGGACAAAATGCATGGTGCAGCTCCTTGAGGACTCTGAAAAGTAAACGACAGCAGGTGAACCAAGAAAGAAGATCATAATTTGAAGTCCACTGTACCAACAGAGGACTTAGCTGAAGTTAGGATGATACCAAGAAGCAAAAAAAGAGAGCTCCAGGAGAAGCCATTTACTTTAGGCTCAATAAGTGGGAAAAGAAACTAAATTTACAAAGAGGGAAAATTTACTGTTTACACTTCTTTTCCTCCATTTTCTCACATCTTAGTCCCCAAGCAATACCAGAGCCCCAGTGTGAAGAGCTCTGAGCCCAGGAGAGTGGGGTGAACACCTGTTGCTCTTTTTTCTTTCTCTATCCTCTGCTACTTGGCACAGAACACAGGCAAAGTCACAGGAAGCAGGGTAAGTAAAGTCTCAAATTCCCAGCAGGAGAACCACAGAGGGGAGCTTGAGGAAAGTAGAAAGTACCAGAGAAATCACAGAAAGATAAGTAGCCCAATAAGCTTGTCAATAAACTCCTGGGCTCACCCCAAGGCAGCACATGCGTGGGTCATACCTTAAACAGCACAGGGAAGACCACTGAGGACTCAACTACAAGACAGACCACTGCCCAAGTCCTCTCCAGGCCATGAGGCGGCACATCCACGGGTCATCTCCAGCTAGCAATGGGAAGGCACTGAAAATGGAACTGACACTGAAACTACAACCCACAGAAGGCTGCTCAGCCAGCACTCGTGGCCTCACCAAACAGGCTGCCTGCCCGCTAAAACAAAAATACCGACATTCTCCATAGGATTTACACAAGACCTAGAATTCCATGACACAGTCTTCTTAAAAATCCAGGTTACAACCCAAAATCACCTAGTATACAAAGAATTAAGAAAATATCAACACATGGGAAAAGATAATCAACTCACACAGATGTTGAAATTATCAAAGATGTTAAATGGCTGATATAAAAATGCTCAAAGTAGTATAGGTGAACACTCTCAAATCAGTAATGTAACTTCTACCTTAATCAATTAGCAAAAGAGCAAAACAAATTCAAAGCATGCAAAAGGCAGGAAATAATAAAGAGCAAAAATCAATGAAATTGACAACAGAAATACAAAAGAGAATATGAATAAAATCAAAATCTGGTTCTTTGAAAAAGATCAGCAAAACATCTAAACCTCTAGTAAGACAGACAAAGAAAACAGGGAAGACACAGATTACCAATACTAAGAATAAAGGAGGGAATATCAGTACCGATCTTGCTGATACTGAAATACTATAAACAACTCTATACACATAAGTATGGCAATGAAATGGCTGAAAAAGACCAATTCTTCCAAGACCACAAACTACAAAAGAAATCAAACATGTAGGTAAAAACCTTCTGAAAAAAGAAAATTCCCACAGCCAGATGGTTTCATTAGCAAATTCTACTAACATTTACAGAATAAATCACACCAATTCTACACGACCAGACAGAAAACAGAAAAGGAAAAAACACTTCCAAACTCTTTTTATGAAAACAGCATTACAATGACATCAAAACCAAACAAAAACAATACAAGGAAAAAAAATTATAGATCAATATCCTTAATGAACACAGATGCAAAAAATACTTCATAAAATATTAGCAAAATGAATCCAGCCATATATAAAAAGGATAATATACCAGTCATACAAAGCTGACTCAATTTGCAAAAACCAGTCAATATAACCTACCACATTAACAGTCTACAAAGGAAAACCACATGCCCGTATCAACTGAGGAAAAGAAAAAAAAGGACAATATTCAGTATCCCTTTATGATAAAAGCTTTCAGCAGAAGAGGAGTAAGGGGAAACTTTCTCAATCTTATAAAGGACATCTACAAAACAGAAAGAGAAAAACCTGGTGCTAGCCAGTGCAGCAAGTACAATAAAGCACATCACACGTGACTGAAGATAGGATTAGCAAATGGATTAGTAGAAACCATCCAGAACACTGCAGAGGGATAAAAAGAAAACACAGGAGAGGATATTAGACACAGAAATACAGTGAGAAGGTCTAATATCTGTTTAATATATTAGTCTTATGAGGTCAGTGGGGCAGAGGTAGTATTTGAAGAAATATTAGCTGAATATTTTCCAGATTTGATGAAATACATCAATTCAGATTCAAAAATCTCAAAAGGTCCAAACAGGATTGAAAAAGAAAAGATGACATTACAACATCAACATATCCATGCCAAAGTAAATTCTAAAGGAAGTTCTCCAGGATGAAAGAAAATGACCCTAAATGGAATGTGAGAGATACAGGAAGGAATAAAGAACAAATAGTAAACATGTAAGTAAATCTAAATAAGCACTGACTACGTAAAACAATAATAATGTCTTATAAGGTTTATAAATATGAACAGACATAGCCGAAGGATAGATTATAAGCAATAATCAAAAAAGAAAAAAGAAAAAACAATACAAAGGGTTCTTATATTGCCTGGAAGAAACATAAAGCCTCAGCAACCTTTGGTAAGTTAAAAGGTAATTTAAAAATGCAAGTTTTAAGTTCTAAAGTAGAAATGGAATGTATAACTTTAGGACTACCTGAGGGAAAAAATGAAATGAAAAAAAGGGGCCAAAGAGGAGAAAAAAAGGGAGAAAGAACAAAGGAGACAAATAGATGATGGATTTAATACAAACATGTCAGTAATTATATTAAATATAAGTAAATAAATAATACGAATTTAAAGTTCTAATTAACACAACTATGGGATATTTAGAAGACACAGATCTAAAATGTAACTATACAGAGAAGTCAACAGAAAAGAGCTGAAAAAAGATAACCTTCAAAGTGCTAACCAAAAGATCGCTGAAAAAGCTATATTAACATCAGATGAGGTAGACTAGAGAAAGCATTACTAGAATTTTTTTTTAATATTGTTTCATAAAGATAGGTCAACTCACCAGGAAGATAAAATCATTTTCAATTTGTAATCACAAATAAATTAAGCAAAAATTTTAAGTCTACAAGAAGATAGAGGTAAATCCATTCCGAGGTTTTAACACATCTCTCAGTAAGAAAATGAATAAGCAGACAGAAAAGCAGTAAAGTTTTAAAAGATCTAACAGCATGATGAACAAACTTGACCTAAAGGACATACGTAGAACACTGTACCTAACAATTGCAAAGCACACATTTTCTTTAAGCACACATGGAACACTTACAAAAATTGACCAACTGTAATTTCAACAGGCTTAAAAGGGTGGGCAGTATATATTGTATGTTGTTTAGACAGCTGTGCAAGAAATTAGTAAGCAGAATAATAACTATAAAAGTCCCATTATTTGAAAATTTAGAAACACACTTCTAAATTATTTATGAGTTAGTGATTTAAAAACCAGCTTTGTGGCATGCAGATATAGGTCTTAAGAATACAAAACTTACATTCTTAAGTGCATACATGAGAAAGAAAGACTGGAATGAGCTAATAAACACTTATCTCAAGTTAGGGAGAAAATGGCAAGGTCAATCCAAATAATGTTTGAAAGTAGGAAAGAATAAATTAAGAATATATGTTACTGAAATAGAAATAAACATAGAACTAGAAAACTTAGAAGTGGATGATTTTTAAAGATTAATAAAGTCAATAAACTTCTATAGAAGAAAAAAGAGGAAGCACAAAATAATCAATAGTAGTAATGAAAAAGGTGACAATACAACAGATGTTGCAGACCTTAAAAAGATGAGGTTGCTGTGAACAATTTTATACTAATAAATTTGAACACCTACACAAAAGAGTAGTAAATTCTGAGAAAAATAACTACCCAAAACTCATTCAGGAAAAAAGTACTGATAAATATTCTCAAATCTTATATGAAGCCTCCGCCATGAAGCCTCAGTTCAATTTACAAAATTGTTAAGAGGGGTTATCTCTGAATTAAACCATTACAAATGATTTTATCTTTCTTCTGCATTTTTAAATTATCTGCAAGGGCACATGAGCCTTGGGCTCCAGTCTTAATTCTACCATAGGTGTGCCTTAGATTAAATCCTTTAATTTCTAGAGCTCAATTTCCTAAACTAAATCTAAATTGAAAAACATTTCGTTTCATGTACCCATTTAACACAGAAGGTAGATATTAATCTTCTCCCTTCAAAAAAAGTTGTCTTGTTTCCATATAGCAACCACATACAATGGCACTATTAAATACTGCCAGAAAGAAGGATATACAGTTCAATTAACCTATAACCAAAGTCACCACTTTGGTAGATGATCCCAATTTAACTAGTTTACAGCTTATAAACAACCTAAACCAACTCCTCTTATTCACTGTGCATTTTTAAATAGCTGGTTTACCTTAGAAGGTATGCACAATACTTAGGCACTCAAATTTTTTAAGTAAAGGATAACCAGGAAGTTATACTAATCAAAATTCTACTGAGGAATGGAAAATTTCCTTTTTTCTTTCTATATTTCAACAATGTTTGAATTATGTTTTTTACAGTGTAGATATTCCACTAATAATTTTGAGTTCTTTACAGTTTTTGTTTGCTTTTCATTTTTAATGACCAAATTGGGCTTTTGATTTTATCTATATAAAAATTTTCCAGCATAAAATTCTGTCTATGTATTTGCACATTCTTAAAATTACTTTCTAAAGAAAATATTGCTTCTATCCAAGAGTACTCCTTTGACTAAGTTCAGCTTACCACCAAGAGTGGCAGCCACCTCGATTATGTCTTTGCAGACTCCTCAGTTTTCAATTCCAGGCCCAGCCCAGCTGATTGTTAAAACATGTAACTCTTAAAATGCAGAATTACTAGACTCCAGGTACTAGATTAAGCTCCAATTTTTTTTTGTATTCAAGTCTTTCAAAAGCATAAATAAGGAAAATTTGAGAACTGCCTGATGGGCACACAGTCTTTCAGTTCCTCTCAATACACTAATATACATCTTCAGATTAAACCAGACCAGCAAAGCTTTATACCTGGATTGTATTTTATCTGCTACCCTTGCCCCTATCCTATAAATATTATTTATATAAATACGGCCTAATGCCATTGATCTATATCAAGAAGTATTATAAAAAATAGTCTTATAAAAGCAATCACTGTCACTAAGGGCTCTGTTTATTAACTTTTGGGTACTTTTCTTGTAGCTCCATAAACTTATGTTCTAGGTGCCAAGGAAATAGCAGCAAAGGGCACCGAAGGCACACAGGTCTTTGAGTAAAAAAAGAAGTCATTTGAGCTCGTTTTAAACAAGGGACTAACAAGATCTGATTCATATTTTTAAAGGGTCATTCTGGCTACTATGTTGAGAATAAAATGAAAGACAGTACGACTAAGCCAGACAAGGCAGGGAGACCTGTTAAGAGCCTATTGCCATAATCCTGGAAAGAGATGGCATCTTGGACCAGGGTGGCAGCAGTACAGATGATGACATGTCGTCAGATGCTGGATGCATTTTGAAGGCACGACCAACAAAATTTGCCGATATCAGATGACGTATAAATAAAAGAGTGAAAGATTCCAAGGGGACTGGGGGAAAAAAAATGCAGTAGCCATTTCCTGATTTAGGGAAAGCTGGAGGAGCAGAATGTTATCAGAATGGGGACTCTGAGATCGCTATTAGGCACAGATAAGCTATCAGACATCAAGAGGGAGATGTCAAAGACACAGCTGCATATAGGATTCTGGAATCAGGCTGACAAGGAGCAGTTAAGGGAAGTAGAGGAAAACCAGGAAAGCTAAATGAAGAAAGTACTTCAGTAAAGATGAAAAAGCAGTTTTATAGGACAGAAAAGGAGAAATACTAGAGCAATGCCCTTGAGTAGATAAGGTGGGTGGGAATTAGGGTATTAATCAGGATTTCTCACAACGCGGACAGTACTGACATTTTGGGCTGAATATCCTTCATTGTTGGGGGCTGTCCTATGCGCATTGTAGGACTTTTATCAGGATCTCTGGCTCTTCTCCACTAGATGCCGGGTCCACCCCACCAACCCCATCACAACAATAAAAAATGTCTCCAGATATTGCCAAATGTCCCTTAAGGGGGGAAAATCACTCCCATTTTAAAATCACCTGTATATACGAAGGAAATGGCCTTTGCTGACAACACTGAGAATTCATCCACATAAAAGGAATGATAGAAGATGCTATGCATAGAGTATATGATAATAATCTGAATATCTCCTCCTAATTAGATTCTCCCAAGTATAAATTCAGTCAAGGCCAGAGGATACATGAGGAAGTTACTAGCATATCACAAGCCAAAGTCATTACTCCTAGGAAAATGTTGGCATTTTGTGCTTGAACTACAGCTACCATATAAGCTATGTGTATCTTTGAACTAAGACTAAGCCAAAACTTTTACACATTTTGGGGGTTCATCCATGGCCCCTTACATAATGCCCATATAGTCTAAGGTTTCCTGGATTTCTCCTAAAACCACAGGATGAAAACATCAAGACTTACATGAGTTAAACTGAGTGTTACTATTCCTGAGAGGGCTCAATTTTTAGAGGAAGTAACCCTAAAGGAACATATCTCCAATGATAATCTGAAAGAGTATTATTCATGGCTTTCAAATCATTCCAACAAATTTTCGTGTACAGTTGCACTCTATTTGGTGACCCTTTTATATCTTATGACTTCTCTATCAGACAGATATATATAAGATAACCCTCTTAATATTTAGGTATTTAGGATTAAAGGAGCCCTTAACAATCATGAAATGAGAAGGTGTGGAAATAAAAGGCACAGGCAATTGGTTTTCCACATAAACACCAAATCCAGGGTGACATGAGCTATCTCCAGGAGAATAAAATAGTCATACTACCACCTGTGTAAGTTGCACCTGCTCCCCCAACAATAGGTCCTATCCTGCTGCATCATGGATTAAGGTTCCAAAGCAAAAATTAATACAAAAAATTCTACCAATTCAAAAAGATAGAAAACTCTCAAACTTCTATATCTGGCTTCCAAACTTGTCTTAAAAAATAACCCACAAGCTACAAGAGCCTTATTAAATCTGAATTAGATACTCTATTATTATTTCCTTTTAAAATACCGCTTTGCTTTTTATCACAGAAGAAAATTAAACTGGTCGGGCATGACTTGTTTTCCACTGTGCCACTGTGGTTGTAACCCAACACCCCGTGCTCTTTTCGGTGATTAAATACTTAAGACTTTGATTTGTTCTAAAAATTTCCCAAGCTCCAAGTTAAGACACTGATTATAATTTCTAAAGTCACCTTTGGAATACCCAAAATTCTCAACACTGTCACACTGGTGTCATCTCCCACTCCATACTGCATTGTGACAGTCCCAGACAACCAGATGCGCAGGATACAATCTTAAACAAGGGCCTTCTCCTTGACTGTGAGCCAAAAGAAGATCCCCTACTTCATTAACACTCTGCATGGCTTATTCCACGAGCCAGAAAGGAGGTCAGGCTCCCTGAGTGTAAAGTGTGACCAGTAGTCGTGTACATACATGTGGAGAGGCAAAATACAATAGACTCCAGACCTGTAACTTCACCACAGTCACTTTGTTTCTGGTCCATTTTCTCCTTTGCCCCTTGGAAATCTCTAGAAGTCCACAAATGTTCATTCAGGGTCTGACTACTTAAAGAGAACCTAATTTAAGAACCTAATTTTACAAATAGAAAACCTAAACAGGTTTAAGCCAAGGTGATACAAGTGGTTGGTCTTGGACCTCTCATTTCTGGGCAGGCATTATTCAGGACTGTACCAGAGTTTCTGGTAGCTGCTAGAAGCCTTCTCACTAATAAGCAGGAAAACTAATCCACACAGGGACATAAGTAGGAACTTACATAACTTCATATTCACCTACAGGCTAACACCAGACACAAGCCCACAAACTCTGAAAGGTATCAATATAAATAAACAAGAAGCTACTCTCCAAGAACAAACAGGATAATTTCTCTTGGAAAACAAGTCTACTCTCAATTCCTTCCCTTTGCTCTCAGCATTAGTTGTCAATAAGTGCATGAGCTATTAAACCTATTGATAAGCACCCGGCACAGAAGCATTTTTCTGGCCAGCTCTCCAGTTCCCCTGGCCAAAAGTGATCTCCTATTTTTCCTGAATTCCCACAAGAATTTAAGTGCCAATACTACACAGCTGGCCTGCTGTGGTTAAGCACATTTCTTAACTCTCCTAGTAGAGTACCGTTTCCTCCATTTCTTTAATAAACTCTGAAATCAAAACTATGTTTTTTATTGTTGTTGTTTTTCTCCATACAGACCTACATGTTCAACAAATATTTGCTAAATGTATAAAAAGGCTGATCATTTTCAAAGTTCAGTGTTGCCATATTCTAGGACTGGACTCTTATTATACTACAGTGGAACTAAAATATATCTAAATGCCAGAAAAAGAGGTCTTACAACATTATCTTCTAACTTTAAAGTGAATGTTTTTTCATTCATTACTAACTTTCTGGTGGCACTTTAAGAAAAAATGAAAGAACAGCAAAAGTCAAGAAATGTCACAATACAGATATGTTTTCCTAAAAAGCTATGGAAAAAATATAATTTGCCTAAATATTTAATTTGCAAATTATATTTTTCAACATTCTAAGGGTCTTTGCTATTTAAAAGAACCCTGTGTTTTTTTTAAAAATCACTCTTGTGAAGAAATAGTCACCCAATGATTTATTCTTTATATCAGTAATTTGTCCTTTATATTCTTTGGCTTTGTTGGTCTTGCCATCCAGAAAAGCCTAATACTTCTCTCTCTTTCCAAATGTCAATCTTCCTCTTGAAATCTTTTATCTTGCCAACTACATATGATCTCTTTCATTGCCTTACATTATAATTATATGCATAATTCCTACTCTCTGCCAGTGTGTTATAGGCTCCCTGAGAGTGGAAATGACATTAATTTTTAAAAACTGTGATCGATGTGTCGAATTCACAACAGACTGGAACAGCATCAACTGTCTCTATACACCTGAAAATACAGTCCACACCCGCACACCAAAATGTGAAAAAACTTAAATTATTAATTTGATAATTATCAAACTAATAATCATGTACATCATTCTTATAATTAATATTTTAATGCTTACAGAAAAGTTAGAAAACTAAGAACTATTTTTCAGGAAAGTAATAACATAAAGAAGAAGAAATTTATACTATCTGTTGCATTATGCCGTAAAACATTCACTTATCTGTAAAAAGATAATTATAAATGTCTCAATGGCAAAGCAAAGGTCAACTCAGTTCATACATGGTAGAAGATCACCTCCTTGGACTACCTGGGATCTGACATATTGCAGGATAACAGTACTTTCAGAATTTAGATCTTACATTGAAAAGAACAGAATGATCAAAAGGTGATACATAAAACTATATTTATACAACCACAGTTGAGTGTTCTGAGTGTTCTGAAAAACTACTAATTAATAAAACACAAGTGAAAACTGTCTTAGCTTACATGTTACCACTAAAAGTACTCACATCACTCAAACTGTACACTGCAAGTTGCATCGCCATGTCAATCATCAGTTGGGCCATGGTGACATAACTAATAGTCAATCACAGCCCAGCTGATCACACCACCCACTGCTTACCATGCAATATATTAACACACTGTTTTTCAATTACAATTTCACAAACACTTCAAAATCCTTTTAGAACAATTCCTTTTCAAAACTTCCAGTTTATAGACTGAAAAAATGACCTACCCTGTTTTGAAAAGGTCCTCAGGTGATCATGAAATATACCATTGGCTAAGAACCAGTGGCTAAACTGCAAGTCTTTCCTTCTATACTGGGCACATCCAGGGCTTACACACACACACACACTTCTGAGCAAGCAGTCAGAGGGAAGAAACATACTACAGAGAAAAGCCCTCCAGAGAAGTCACAAGACCTCCATTCCAGGTCTCGCTAATCCTCTTCTTAGTCAGCTGAACCAAACTAAAGTTTTTCATCTGAGTACACCACAAAATAAATGGCATAATCTACATAAAAGAGCTTTTTTTTTTTTGCTTACTATATTAACATAGGCATTCAAATAACTATTGGTTGATGAGAGTACTTGGAAATCAGCTCATTCTCAATTTTTTTAAGCAAATTTGTTCAGAGTCCAAAAGGTCATATCTCGTTCACGGCAAAATTATAACTGGATTAGTGCATTCAAAACTAATATTAAAATGAGATGGTGTGCAACAGGGATTTGCAAATGCCAGAGGGCCAAAGTAATCAGTGTCACAGACAGTGGCCCATCCTAAACCAGGTAAATTTTGAGTCATATTTGAGAATATGAAAATAAAAGATTCTCTGTTGCAACATAAAAATATAGACTTACAGTGAAAAGATTAGTATGTCTATAGCAGAGGGACCAAGGTGAGGAGTACCTATAGGTGAATATAAAGTCAAAGACGGCAGAAGAACATCTGACGAGTTTAAATTTTGTAACAGCTATTAGGAACAACTACACATTCTTGAGCGAAAAACAATATGGTGAACTGGTATTTGAAGAAAATTATCCCAGCAGCTGGGTGAAGAATGAACTGAAGTGATCAGAGATGAGTATCAGAAAACCAGTTTGGAAGCTTTTATATTCAGTAATACAAATAACACTTTACAAGTAGGTCGTAACTAAGGACATGAAAAGGGGTAAATCTGATAGACACTGCAGAGTCAGCTAGACTTGGTGACAGGCTGAATTAGGGAGGTGGAAAAAGATCTAAAAATGATTCCAAGGACCTGGTCATGAGTAGCCTACAGCATAACCACACCTGCGTAGTGCTAACAGTTCTTGCACTGGCTTTTCCAGACTGCACCTGAACCTGTTTAGCCCTACACACCAGCCCTGCCGAGAGACACCGTTCCACTTTAGATGAATATAGAAAACTACCACCACCATGATAGTGTGGAAATATGCAATAACCCAAGGTTCCAGATTTGTTTCTTGATGGTGGAAATCTGGGGAAACTTGGAGAACTTCCTCCCCACCTACTCAATGTGGGGAGAGGGAAATTTCTTCTATTAACCCAAAGACTCTCTACACACTTGAAGTCCAAGCTCAATTCTATATGGATCTTTCAGGTCACATGGACATAAAACACAGATGACACCATGGATGCGCATAGGTGTAACAATACAAGTCAGGCAAATTATATTTTTAAAGGGTTCATTCTAAACTGAAACAAAGCCAGGTTGATTACATTTAAAATTTTAAATGGCCAAAAGGCAATCTTATCACAAGATTGTACACACAATGATAGGTAAATGCTGCTCCAGAATGCATTGTGCTACATAATGATTCTGCAGTTTTGCTGGAGCTTTTCTTATTTCTGAAGCTTTAAAAACATGAAAACATGCTATTGGAGGGCAGACACCACATTAAAGTGTTTCCCTTGTCTAAAAACCATACCATTATGCTATTTACAATTTTATCAAGCAAAATGGTTATCAA
The DNA here is from genome assembly GCA_032199065.1 of Smutsia gigantea. Lineage (NCBI taxonomy): Eukaryota > Metazoa > Chordata > Mammalia > Pholidota > Manidae > Smutsia > Smutsia gigantea. The sequence goes on along the minus strand of JAVSCE010008098.1, from coordinate 190,414 downwards.
TAACAATGTGTATGTAATTGAGGTCTCACCGCCTACAGTTACTTAGAAGGAGAACTATGCATAAATTTAATACAAAAAAGGAACTCACATTAATCCATGTGAATCCATCTATGGGTAAAAGAAGCTCCAGGGCTTGGTTTGAATTAGCCATACTAACATCTCATTCTCAAGAAGCACTGGTCCATCCAAGCTCATTGAGAAATATGTCTATTTCATTGGATTTTAAAGTGGTTCTAACGTTATTGTTTACATACACTTTACTCGCACAAACAAGAAAAACAATGTTATAAAATTTTCCCATTGCTTTAGTTTAAAAACAGACAAACCAGCCTACCTTGGGAACGGATTAAATATTACCTAGGACGGTTACCAACCTGTGATCTCGTGACATATAAGAATTCTCCAGGCCGCTGTCACTCTAACCCTTCCATTCTAAATTTTTCAGCAGCAGAGAATGAATTTTTCTGTTTTCTCATTGGAATTAAAATTCTGCATATCAGAAGATAGAGGGTCGGGTTTAGAACCCCAGGCTCCAGAGGATCCTCGCTGCCCTAACAGCGGGGAGGGAAGGCAGGCGCAGCATCCCTTCCGCGCTCCCAGACAAGACCAAGTGTCCTCGCCTCCACGCAGGCGAGAGCAGGTGCGAAACGGACGCTCTGGGATTTCAGCGGTTGCAACCATCTTCCTCCACCGCAGACCCGGAGCAGCCTACGAGAGGAACCTTCTAGTCCAGTCACCCCCGGGGCCCGTTTGCTGGGGGCGGACAGTCTCTTCCCTGACGGGTAATTTCCCACACCAGCCGCAGGGCTCACAGTCCCACGCGCCGCCCCCCGTCACCACGAAATTTGGGCTGCCCGGGGGGCGCGGCTGGGGCCCACCAACACCTCGCAGCCTCTCGGGTAGACGGGGACCCGGGACGGGGAGTGTCGGACCCCGCATCCGGATCCCGGTCTCCCCCCTCCGGCTCCTGGACTCCGCTCACCGTGAAGGGGACGTCCCCGACGCTGCCCACGGAGTAGCAGTTGTCTCCAGGGTTGACAGCCCCGGTGAGGACCTGATGCAGATGCATCTCCGGAGTCCGGGCTGGCCAGGGGAATGCGCGAGAGGAGCGACGAGCCCCGCGCCCGGCCGCTAGAGCGCTTCCCCCCGCCGTCACCCTCGGGACCCGCGCCGCTGCGGCTCTGGCTTAACGCCTCGCCCCCCTCGCGGCTTCCCCTAGCCAGGTCCCTGCCTTGGGAGCTCCTCGACCGCCGCCGCCCCACCCGGATTGCCGATCGGCTGCGGAAGTGCCCGGATGCTCCCGCTGCCTGCTGCACCGGCGCACAAATGTGGGAGGGCAAGGGTGCGTGTGAAAGGGACGCCCGGGGTAGCGCGCGAGCCGGGCGCGTGCTGGAAGAGACGCTCCGCCCGAAGGAGATGGTGGTGCGCGCGCGCCCACCCTCCCGGGAGCGACAGGGCAGTGGAAGGGTAAACCCCTCCTCCCGCCTCTGAGCTCTTAGCCTAGTCTTGCTCCCTCCCCGCGTGCGCGTGCGCGCGCAATGGTTTCCAGGGCAATTGCGCGCGCGGCGCGGAGCCTCGTTCTGGGATTGCGCGCGCAGACCTGCGGGAGTTCCCTTGGAGCCTCCCGCCTGCAGCCAGTGGGGGCAGGGGCGGCCGCGGGGCAAGACCCGGGCGGATCCGGGCCATTGAGCAGTTCAACACAGGGGACACACAGCGAGTCCATTGTGCTGACCTTAATGCATTCCTGAGTACAATGTGTGATGGTCAGTGTAGCTGACCTCAGGAAACCCATCACCGGAAAAATCCTCCTCGGAAATGTTACATGAGTAAGGGTTCTTTTAAAGTACAGTACATAAAATATTTTGTTTTACATAAACAAGTCATCTTGCAGCTGTTTGGAGAAGCCATACTCCTCTCACAGCAAATTATTTTGCTCCCACCTTTTGTCACGAATGTTCTAGATGGCGAAAGGGCTCTCTAAAGACAGGTGACTCCTCTTGACTATTCGTTTCATGTGTGATGTCATGGATTCGCAGAATCGCCTGGTTTTTCCAGACGGTCTGTAAACTCTGAGTGGTTAATACAGGGATCAGATTCCTACTCCAGGTCAAGTCATCACAAATGTTTGAGCCCATACTGTGTATAAGTCACTACAGCAAGGAAGTAGAAGGGATTCCAAGATAAAACTGTCTATAAAACCAGGCGGAACGCCAAAAGTTGTGATTGAGACTCGGAAGTCTATGCACCACAGAAAAGGGAAAATAATTTTGACTAAGGGGATGGGTAAAGTGTTATGGAAACGCTGACAGGAAGGGCTGGGTAGAATTTTGGCAGGCTGAGATGGCACAAGACACCCGTGCATTCAAATAGAGAAAGAATCCACGAGCTAAGTCTTGGAGGTGTTGGAGGAACAAAACACATGTTTGAAGCAGAGGATATCTGGATAGGGTGGGGAAAGGAAGTAATAGTTAACAAAAAAAGTACCCAGGAGGTAGTTTGTGGTCCGCCTGAACGTGGAGAGTCTTGAATGCTTCACTAAGGAGCTTAGGTTTCATTCTGCAAAGTGGCCTAGGATTGTCCATCAAATGTTTCTGAACAGAAATGTACACAATCAGACTGCTTTAGGAAGATGACTTTGTAGCACTGCGAAGGATAATTAGAAGGGTAGGGAAGAAGGGAGGCAAAGGCGTGGCAGAGATAAGTAATCTGTTCAGTGGCAAGCAGACGGAGGAGTCAAAAATCATTCCCAATGACCTAAGGCATTTTCCTTTTCCTTTTCATTTAGTGGCATAACTGTTGCCCCTGGCTACCCAGATTAAAAACCAGAAAGACACTTTGGCGCCTTTCTCTCTCTCTTGCCCAATATCTAAGGGTCTCTTTTCCAGATCCCTAATTCATGTCCCTTGTCATCGCCACTACCATTTACCTTCATTTCAGACCTCATCATCTCTCATTTAATTACTGTAAGAGCCTCCTAACTAGTTTGCCTTTCATCTCTTAGCTCTCTCATTCATCCACCACACCACAGCCAGAGAAATGTTTTTAAAGAAAAATTCCTCTCTGCTTAAAATTCCCATTCCCTACAGATGAAAGTCTAAACTCCTTAGTTTGGCTGACACATCCATTCATTCTGGCTTCTGCCTAATCTTCCTGTCTTATCTCAGGCTGCTCCCTCACACCCACTATGCTCCAGTCCCACTTGGCACTATTTCCTGTTTCCAGAGCATACTGTGTTCTTTTATACTTCCTTGTCTTGAAGGTTCATGCTCTTTGCTCTGTTTGGAATGCCCCTCTCCCCTTGTTGATCTGATAAACCACAAATAATTTAAAAGTCACCTACTCAGCAAAGCCTTCCTTGTCCACCCCCAAACATCTTGAGGCTTCCTCCTCCTGAAACACACATATCACAAAGTATTGGTTTATGTCTGTTTCTTCTACTAGAGTCTTAGGTATTTCAAGTCAATCAGTGTTATATGTTTTTCTTTTTCCCCAGTGCCTTAAATCACAGTACTTCATTTGCTTACATACAAGATACAACTATGAATAGGAACACCCAATTTTGCAAGAAAAATGTATGGCATAAAAAGTACCTTTCATTACACATGTATTCACTTGTGTTTGTGAAAGTCTTTAAATTATTTTACAGTGATTTGGTGGAGGGAAGTACTACATGCTCATGCTAATATGATATACTGTGTACAGTAAGTATATTGGGTACTACAAAATCACAGGTTCTGTATGTTTAATTAAGTATCTTTAAGCATGAATAAAGGTACTAAACCGCATAACTAAAAAATAGTGAAAATAGAGCAAACCGAAACATACACACACAAATGTTCAGTAAATGAAGCCTCATGCTGCTCATGAAGTTCCATGAAGGCAAATACTAATGCTGCCTCTAGGTATTAGCAACTAAGAAGCATGCCACGGAATCAAATAAATTTGAGAGAATTCCTGTATATACAGCATGTATCAGTAAAAATTGTTATAAAGCAAGCAGTTAAATATAAATTTAAATACATTCCTTTACAAGAAGGTTTAACACATGTAGACAAACATTTCAATAAAAACTAGAAAACATACAGCAAAATAGTGTTTTTGTGAACAACAGCTGTATAACAAGAAATGAACATTGTTTCTAAGTGTCAAAGATTTTAATCTTCACCTTCAGAACTTAAAGAAGTATTTCAAAGCTTGAAAATCAGTGCTACTACTGGATCCTAGGTGAATTTCTTAGTCTTCAACCCTCACTGCATTAGAAACTGAGTCAAAACAATCATCAAATGATCATTTGTATTCATATTGTCAAGAGCATTATTAATTCCATGTTATTTAAACCATTTCACAACTGACTCTTGTTTGACAGCATTCCATGAAGTTTGACCCATTCACATAGTTGTGAAATTGTAAACCTTTTCCTTCTTCGTTTTGGTATCAACTCAAAATCAGAAGCCTGCATCTACCTGTTCCTCTCTCCCTCATGAATCCTTTAAACGACTTGATAGCAACATCTCAAGGTTGCAACTGGCTAGTTAAGTCTCCTGGAATTACAGTGGAACCTTCTGTTGTCTCATCTGATCAACTAAAACTCATTTCAGACTAATATGTCAAGTTTCCTTAGAAGGGCAGCCACGAGGACAGCTGTACCACATTGTAACTGTCCACAATTTCATTTCTTCCTTGTTCATCCAACCTTTTGCTCAGACCTAAAAATAAAGAGAAAATTCTTTCTTCTGATCTGGAAATGGCTTTCTTTCAAAACTTAGGAAGAGTAGCAGTTTTTCATTAGCAATCATGAAAATACAACTGTAAGGTATAATTTTTCATGTCCAAGAGTTTTATTAACAAGTGTTGTACCTTCGCAGTTAGGTTTAATGGAACATTGGATATCAAAGGGATTTAGTTTCCCAGCTGTAATCACATACTCACATGTACTAGTTATCTATTACTGTGTAACAAATTATCCCAAAACTTAGTAGCTAAAATCAACAATAAACAGTGTCTGTGTTTAACTCTGTGAATCAAGAATTCATAGTGGCTTAATTGGAAGGTTTTGGTAAAAGTCTCTCAAAATGTCAGCTAGATACTAAAGCTAGACATAAAAGACCACATATTGCATGATTCCATTTAAATTAAGTTTTCTGAAAAGGCAAATCTATAGACACAGAAAATAGATTAGGAGTTACCTGAGGCTGGTAGAAATGGGAAGTAAATACTAATGGGCATGAGGTTTCTTTGGCATCATGGAAATATTCTAAAATTAGATTGTGGTCATGGTGCACGACTCTGAAATTTCCTAGAAATTCATTGAACTGTATGCTTAAAATTAGTGAATTTAATGGTAAATAAACTGTATCCTCAATAGAGCTTTTGAAAAAGAAGTGTCAGCTAGTGTTTCGGTCATCTGAGTGGGCCAGGAGAGTGTGCTGGCACATTGACCTGAGTGGCTGGCTGAAGGCCTCAGTTCCTCACTGTGCGGTCCTCTCCATAGAGCTGTATAACACAGCAGCCGGCTTCCCCAAAAGCAAGTTACCTAAGAGAGAGATCAAGGTGGAAAATGCAATGTCTTTTATAACTTAGCCTTAGAAGTCACCCATCACTTCCACCATATTTATTGGATGCCCAGACCAGCCATGATTTAGTGTGGGAGAGTAGTTCCCAAAGGAATGAGAATCATTGGGGTCACCTTTTAAGAGGACTACCACACGATAGAATTCAAGGATTTTATCTTCAAGTGTCAAGGGGCATAATCTGAGTCATTCTTATTCTTACCTACAGGTAATTGGAATTTCTAAAGTGCCATAATGCTGATCTTTGATATGTCTATTGTTATCAGTTCTTTATTGGTGAACTGTCTCTTTAAATAGTGAATTTCCCAAGTAAGTCCATTTGTTTATTTAAGGAGCCTAATACCCGTGTTTTTAAATATTTCCTCTAGTTGTGGAGACCTTACAGTTTTCTTACAGATATCTAATACTTTTAGTTGCTGTCTACTTTGGTTGATAGCAATGAAAGTCCTGACTCCCTAATACCAGTTCATTTTACAAAATCTATTACACTAAGCTTGAAATTGATATAATAGCAATGTCTTCATTGCTTCTGAGTCAAACTATAGTGGTAATGTATTTTAACCTAAAGTATTGAGGGAATTACCTTATTTCAGTTATCTACTGCTGTGTAAAACAAAGCACCTGAAACTTAGTGGCTTGAAACAACGATTTATTATTTATTATGCTCTGTGAATTAGGTGGAGCATTCTTCTGCAGATTTCACTTCGGCTTATTCATGTACCTGCATTCGGCTGGAAGGGTCACCTGGGCTAGAAGGTCTAAGATGGACTCAGTTTGCAGGTGATGGTATTTGCTGGGGTGCTTGATTTCCCTCCAAATGGCCTTTCATCCTCCACAGGCTAGACTGACTTCCATAGCAGGCTCAGGCCATTGGAAGGTCACACAGAGAGTCATTTCTGCTGCATTCCTTGGTCAAAACAAGTCACATGGTCAGTGCAGATTCAAGGACGAGGGAGATAAATTCCACCTTTCAATGATAGGAACAGAAAAGCTATATTGCAAAAGGATATAGGTGGAATTATAGCCACTTTGTCTTTATCACAGACTCAAACTCTACCTCTGATCATCCCTATAGCCTCTGATTTCTTATTTTTGCTTTGTTTGAATTAAGAAGAATACCATTTGTAGGATGGACAATTTTATATTGTAGCTAGATGTCTTTCTCTGCTACAGACAGCATCAAATTACTGTCTTCTTGGTAACTACATCTCAGAATCTCAATTATTTAACTCCCACCTTAAGCCTTTACCTTTTTATCTGTAATATGGATGCACTGAACACAGGGCAATATTTAAGCACTTTTTTGGAGGAGGCAAGGATGAATCTTTATAAATCTTATAAGCAGGTGAATAAGGTAAGTTTTGATCTAGTTGGATTCTTTTGTTGCTAGGTCTGAGAAGACTGGTCATCTTAGAGGAATTGTAGCAAATGACATATCTTTGCAGGCACTATTTATGATTGTACTGTGAAAAATAAGATGTTCTACAAGTATAACTGGTTTCCTTAAATATCAGTGGTTAGTAGTTTCATAAACTCATTTAAGTGACCAGACATGACATGACCTAACCTCTACTTATCTTTCCAACTTCATATTCCTGACCTCTAAGTGTATGCTGCAACCCCACTGAAGGGCTAGTAAATCTTTTGATCTTCAAAGCCTCTGGAAACTCACTACTTCCTCTCACCATCACCACATATACCCTTTGCCTGACTAATTCCTACTCTTCCTAAAAATTCAGTTCAGAAGCCCCCATCTCTGGGGAGCTTTGTGCAGTGTGAATTAGATCTCTTTGTTATGCACTCCTAAGGTATTCCCTTTCCTTATCTGTCTAAAGGGCAGGGACTGTGTCTTGATAACAATTGCTGATGGCTTTCTCCATTATCTGTTTCCTCCTCTTTAGAATCTTCAGTTTTTAGCTGGGAAATAAATGCCTGGAATAAGGAGTATATTTCCAGCCTACCATGTCACTATTCAGTCATGTGGCTAAGTTCTGATAAATGAGATGTTAGCTGAAGAAGAGATAGATATATAGCAGTTTCTGGAAATTTTCCTTGAAAGGTAGCTACCATACCCTTTATGCCTTCATTCTTCCTTTCTCTATCCTGTTTCGTAAAAATAGAGATGTGATGGCTGGAGCTGCATCTTAGAACACGAGGATGAGGCTTAACCATAAGGATAGCTGAGCAGAAAGTTGGAAGCTTTCCACTGAGTCCCAGACAACTGTGGGGCCCCTAACCAGCCATGGGCTTCTACATCTGGATTTTCACATGAGAAATAAACCTCTACCTCGTTTAAACTAGCATTTTTTGTGTCCCTGTTAGAATTGTTCCTAATCCTAACTCATATTTTTAGCTTTGCTTCTGTTTTGTTTATTCCTAAATCCTGGCAAAATGCCCGGAACACGGTAGGAACTCAAGAAACGCTTATTAAAGCCAAGCACTTATTAACTGTATTGGGGGTACATTATGTAAATTGAATTAGTAAAAATGTCACAAATATTTCAGAATTCACATAGCTTCCCAAGAGCTCTGAAGATAAAATCCTACATCCTATGGGGAGGGGAAGTTAGTGGTTGATAGGATAAAAGGCTAGTGACATTGACATAAGGGATAAGAACTATAAAATAGTTTAAACTTAGTTACCAAAACTAGGCCTGGCCTGCTGAGTAGTAAACACACCATTCTATGCCTCTGGAAAAATGAATTCGTTTGGCTGGCATGGTGCTGGAGAAAAATTTTAAATAGGGAGCAATAAGTTTATCTAGTCTTAGACTTAGAGAATAAAGTGAACTTACTATGTTCTTCTGGCTACCTAGAGAAAAATAAATCGTGCTAATAACCAGGCACTATGGTACTGAGACCACCAAGTACTATCAGGGATAGGCCATGACAGTCAGAAGTGGGGTCCCTAATACCACAACCCTAAAGAGAGGGAAGAGGGGACAGGAACCAGGACCTTCTCATTGTGTCCCTTCCAGTAAGAAACAATTCATATCTGGAGGCAGAAACAAGAAAGAAAGCTCAGGAAAGTCTGGTTCCAGTGGTGATGGTAGTGGTGCTCTGCACGTACCTGTGTGGAGGTGTGCCGACAGGCACTATGTATTAACAAAAAAAACTGAAGTTCTAACTTGACTCCCCTTTTAATCCAGTTCTAAATATTGCACACGCATTAGTACAGGCATATTCCTGTAACCACATGGTAAAGCAAGATTATAAAAATGGTCCATGGACAAATGTTCAGTACATATTAAGATTTTATGGTGTTTTTCAAAGCAGACTATAAAAAGAATAGCTGTCCGCCAACAGGTGAATGGATAAATTGTGGTCTATATGCAATAAAATATTATTCAGCCATAATGAGAAAGGACGTACTGATACGTACTGTAACGCAGATGAAGCTCAAAAAAAGTATGCTTGGTGACAGAGACACAAAAGGTCACATAATGTATAATTCCATTTATGCTGAATATCTGGAATAGATAAATCCATAGACAGAGAAAACAGTGTGGTGGTTGGTTGCCAGTGACTAGGGTGGAGAGAATGGGGAGTACTATTTAATGGTTCCCAGGTGTCTTTATGTGGCAATGAAAATGTTTTGGAACTAGATGGCCTCAACTTGTTCACTTTTAAGTGGTTGATTTTATGTTATGTGAATTTCCCCTCAACAAAAAAAAAAGCCTTTTTTTTGAATTAAAAACAGAAACAAAAACCTCTGTGTGTGTGTGTGGTCAAAGAAAAAAATCTGGAAGGTATGTTAACAATTCTCATGCCTAGTTGGTAGAATTATGAGCAAATTTAATTTTAATCTTTTTTTGCATATTTCTTTCCAATTTTTCCACAATGAACACATATACATATCTTTTATATTGAGAAAACAGTGACTTTTTAAATTTCGTTTAAACAAAATTTTTAAACAAAAGGTGGCCTTTAAGTATATGAAGAAGTTTAATTAAGAAACTAGGAAATCATGCTCATGATTGATATTATGTAAGTCGTGTCAGTTTTCCTATTGCAGAAATAAATTTTAAATGAGAATATAAGGGGTTGATGGGATGTATTTCACTATTTTTTAAAGAAAATTATTTGTATACCCCTTGCACACAAAATGGTGAATCTGAATGCAAATGCTATGTCTAAATTAGTTAAAAAGATATGCATTTCAGTGGGTTCTCTATCCTGAATGAGTCTATAGAGAAGATGTGTTGGGATACCTATAAGGGTCAGATCCCCGTGGGCCTTTGATATTGGGACTAATGATGACTTCCATAGCCCTACATAGCCTTACCACCTTTGCAAAGGGGTTGAGGAGCCTGTGGTCATTTTGAGTCTTATGTCTCTTAGACAAAGAGGGCCTAAGGTAAACCTGAGACAGGCCCACCACATCTACAGCTTTTTTACCTGTAGTACTTTTTATTTCCCTCATCCTCTCCCCTAACCACAAATGTACCTCAATTCAACCCTTTCCTTAAAGCCCTGCTTAAAAATCACCTCCTGGGTGAAATCTTTCCTCCCCAGTGATATCAAGTGATATCCCAGTGACACTGAATCAACTGTTCCCACAAATCTTTGTGCCTCTAGTATAGGATTTATCACATTATTTCTACTAAACTATCCTTTTTCAAAGGGTTAAAAGCACTCCACCCATGCAAACACAAAATGAAATTGTGCCAAAGATTTTATTTAACTCACTCACTAATAAGGAAACAAGATGTTAAAACTGTTCAAATGAAAATTTAACTTACAGATTTACATTCTCTACATGACAGAGTTCATTTGCATTACTATGAACATGAATTATTTATATTGCTATAAATAATTATATATATAGCTATAAATATTGCTATATTTAGTTTTCTAAAATTTAACTTCTAGTCTCACAGAGTATTAAAATAGTCTAGTCGGTAGCAAATCAAATATAATCACGTAATCCCTAAGTTCCCCCAAACAATGCCCAACACTCTACTGAAAGGACCACCAACAATTTCTTTTGCCCATTTCCAAGTCTTGGATAATACTTCTTGACACTTTATACCTTGGGTATATGTCTATAGTCCTCCTAGAAGATGAGCTCAAAACTGGATCATCAGATACTGGTTCAGTACTGGGGTCCTTCATGCCAGGCTCCAAGCAAGACTCTAGGGGCATAAACATGATAGTAAGGCAGGAAAATGTCATCCCTGAACTCAGGGGCCCATTTAGTATATATTAAAGATATGTAAAAAAGTAATTTATATACAATATGTAAGAGCTGTGACTTAGAAAATGGACATCCATAAATGGAACAGCAAGAGAACTAGAACAGAAAAGGCACAATTAGGATTACACTTAGGAAAGAAGTGTTCCCATGTATCTCCAAGGCAAAATCCACTCATAACTTACCTACTGAGAATTCACTTCAACCACAAACAAAAATTTTTGAATGTCACTGGTATGTCAGAACACGGAGCTGAAGAACCCACAAGGAAGATGAGATAATACTGATAGGTAATATTTACCGAGCATGTTATCTTTAATGCACATAGCACATAATTACCTAGAAACTTTTTTTTAGTTTATTTTGGTATCATTAATCTACAATTACATGTGCAATATTATGGTGATTAAACTACCCCCTTCATCAGGTCCCCCCAACCAATCTCATTACAGTCACTGTCCATCAGCGTAGTGAGATGCTATAGAATCACTACTTGTCTGCTCTGAGTTGTACAGCCCTCCCCGTGCCCCCTCAACACTATATCTGGTAATCGTAATGCCCCTTTTTCCCCCTTGTCCCTCCCTTCCCACCCATCTTCCCCAGTCCCTTTCCCTTTGGTAACTATTAGTCCGTTCTTGGGATCTGTGAGTCTGCTACTGTTTTGTTCCCTCAGTTTTTTCTTTATTCTTATACTCCACATATGAGTGAAATCATTTGGTACTTGTCTTTTTCGGCTTGACTTATTTCACTGAGCATAATACCCTCTAGCTCCATCCATGTTGCTGCAAATGGTAGGATTTGTTTTCTTCTTATAGCTGAATAATATTCCATTGTGTATATGTACCACCTCTTCTTTATCCATTCATCTACTGATGGACGCTTAGGTTGCTTCCATTTCTTGGCTATTGTAAATGGTGCTGCAATAAACATAGGGGTGCATATGCCTTTTTCAAACTGCGGTGCTGCATTCTCAAGGTAAATTCCTAGGAGTGGGATTCCTGGGTCAAATGATATTTCTATTTTGAGTTTTTTAAGGAACCTCCATACTGCTTTCCACAATGGTTGAACTAATCTGCATTCCCACCAGCACTGTAGGAGGGTTCCCTATTCTCCACATCCTCGCCAACATTTGTTGTTGTTTGTGTTTTGGATGTTGGCCATCCTCACTGGTGTGAGGTGATATCTCATTGTGGTTTTATTCTGCATTTCTCTGATGATTCGTGATGTGGAGCAACTTTTCATGTGCCTGTTGGCCATCTGAATTTCTTCTTTGGAGAAGTGTCTATTCCTGTCCTCTGCCCATTTCTTAATTGGATTATTTACTTTATGTTTGTTGAGGTGCGTGAGTTCTTTATATTTTTTGAATGTCAACGCCTTATTGGATACGTCATTTATGAATATATTCTCCCATACTGTAGGATGTCTTTTTGTTCTACTGATGGTGTCCTTTGCTGTACAGAAGCTTTTCACCTTCATATAGTCCCACTTGTTCATTTTTGCTTTTGTTTCCCTTGCTCGGGGAGATATGTTCATAAAAAAGTCGCTCATATTTATGTCCAAGAGATTTTTGCCTATGTTTTTTTCTAAGAGTTTTATGGTTTCATGACTTACATTCAGGTCTTTGATGCATTTTGAGTTGACTTTTGTGTATGGGGTTAGACAGTAGTCCAGTTTCATTCTCTTACATGTAGCTGTCCAGTTTTCCCAACACCAGCTGCTGAAGAGGCTGACATCTCCCCATTGTATATCCAAGGCTCCTTTATCATATATTAATTGACTGTATATGTTTGGGTTAACGTTTGGATTTTCTATTCTGTTCCATTGGTGTGTGGGTCTGTTTTTGTGCCAATACCATATTGTCTTGATTACTGTGGCTTTGTAGTAGAGCTTGAAGTCAGGGAGCGTAATTCCCCATTTTATTCCTCCTCCTCAGGATTGCTTTGCCTATTCGGGGTCCTTTCTGGTTCCATATGAATTTTAGAATTATTTGTTCCAGTTCATTGAAGAAAGCTGTTGGTATTTTGATAGGGATTGTATTGAATCTGTAGATTGCTTTAGGTAGTATAGCCATTTTGACAATATTTATTCTACCTAGCCAAGAGCATGGAATGAATTTCCATTTGTTAGTGTCTTCTTTAATTTCTCTTAGGAGTGTCTTGTAGTTTTCAGAGTATAGGTCTTTTACTTCCTTCGTTAGGTTCATTCCTAGATATTTTATTCTTTTTGATGCAATTGTTAATGGAATTGTTTTTCTGATTTCTCTTTCTGTTAGTTTATCATTAGTGTATAGGAAAGCAACAGATTTCTGTGTGTTAATTTTGTATCCTGTGACTTTGCTAAATTCAGATAATAGTTCTAATAGTTTTGGAATGGAGTTTTTAGGGTTTTTTATGTACAATATCATGTCATCTGCACATAGTGACAATTTGACTTCTTCTTTACCAATCTGAATGCCTTATATTTCTTTGTTTTGTCTGATTGCCGTGGCTAGGACCTCCAGTACTATGTTGAATAACAGTGGAGAGAGTGGGCATCCCTGTCTTGTTCCCAATCTTAGATGAAAAGCTTTCAGGTTCTCGCTGTTAAGTATGATGTTAGCTGTGGGTTTGTCATATATGGCCTCTATGATGTTGAGGTACTTGCCCTCTATAGCCATTTTGTTGAGGGTTTTAATCAAAAATGGATGCTGAATTTGTCAAATGCTTTTTCAGCATCGATGGAGATGATCATGTGGTTTTTGTTCTTCTTTTTGTTGATGTGGTGGATGATGTTGATGGATTTTTGAATGCTGAACCATCCTTGCATCCCTGGGATGAATCCCACTTGATCATGGTGTATGATCCTCTTGGTGTATTTTTGAATTCGGTTTGCTAATATTTTGTTGAGTATTTTTGCAACTATGTTCATCAGGGATATTGGTCTGTAATTTTCTCTTTTGGTGAGGTCTTTGCAAGGTTTTGGAATTAGAGTGATGCTGGCTTCATAGAATGAGTTTGGAAGTATTCCATCTTCTTCTATTTTTTGGAAAACTTTAAGGAGAATCGGTGTTATTTCTTCTCTATATGTCTGGTAGAATTCAGAGGTGAATCCATCTGGTCCGGGGGGTTTGTTCTTGGGTAGTTTTTTGATTAATGCTTCAGTTTCGTTGCTGGTGTTTGGTCTGTTTAGTTTTTATGTTTCTTGTTTGGGCAGTTTTGGAAGGTTGTATTTTTCTAAGAAGTTGTCCATTTGTTCTAGGTTTTCCAGCTTGTTAGCATATAGATTCTCATAATATTCTCTTGTAATTCTTCATATTTCTGAGGTGTCTGTCGTTATTTTTCCTTTCTCATTTCTGATTCTGTTTATATGTGTAGATTCTCTTTTTCTCTTAATAAGTCTGGCTAGGAGTTTATCTATTTTGTTTATTTTTTCAAAGAACCAGCTCTTGGTTTCATTGATTTTTTCTATTGTTTTATTCTTCTCAATTTTATTTATTTCTTCTCTGATCTTTATTGTGTCCCTCCTTCTGGTGACTTTGGGTCTCATTTGTTCTTCTTTTTCCAATTTCAGCAATTATGTCTTTAGACTATTCATTTGGGAATGTTCTTTAAATAGGCCTGGATTGCACTATACCTTCCTCGTAGAACTGCCTTTGCTGCGTCCCACAGAAGTTGTGGCTTTGTGTTGTTGTTGTCATTAGTCTCCACATATTCTTTGATTTCTGTTTTGATTTGGTCATTAACCCATTGATTAATTAGGAGAATGTCATTAAGTCTCCATGTATTTGTGAGCCTTTTTGGTTTCTTTCTAAAATTTATTTCTAGTTTTATACCTTGGTGATCTGAGAAGTTGGTTGGTAGAATTTCAATATTTTTGACTTTACTGAGGTTCTTTTTGTGGCCTAGTATGTGGTCTATTCTGGAAAATGTTCCAGTGCACTTGAGAAGAATGTGTATCCTGCTGCTTTTGGGTGCAGAGTTCTGTAGATGTCTGTTAGGTCCATCTGTTCTAGTCTGTTGTTTAGTGCCTCTGTGTCTTTACTTATTTTCTGTCTGGTTGGTCTGTCCTTTGGAGTGAGTGGTGTGTTGAAGTCACCTAAAATGAATGCATTGCTGTCTATTTCCTCCTTTAATTCTGTTAGTATTTGTTTCACATATGCCTGCGCTCCTGTGTTGGGTGCATATATATTTATAATGGTTATATCTTCTTGTTGGACTGACCCCTTTATCATTATGTAATGTCCTTCTTTATCTCTTGCTACTTTCTTGTTTTGAAGTCTATTTTGTCTGATACAAGTACTGCAACACCTGCTTTTTTCTCCTTTGTTGTTTGCATGAAATATCTTTTTCCATCCCTTCACTTTTAGTCTGTGTATATCTTTGGATTTGAGGTGAGTTTCTTGTAGGCAGCATATAGATGGGTCTTGCTTTTTTATCCATTCTGTTACTCTGTGTCTTTTGATTGGTGCATTCAGTCCATTTACATTTAGGGTGATTATCGACAGATATGTACTTATTGCCATTGCTGGCTTTAGATTCGTGGTTACCAAAGGTTCAAGGGTTGCTTCTTACTATCTAA
The DNA here is from genome assembly GCA_032199065.1 of Smutsia gigantea. Taxonomy (NCBI): domain Eukaryota; kingdom Metazoa; phylum Chordata; class Mammalia; order Pholidota; family Manidae; genus Smutsia; species Smutsia gigantea. The sequence goes on along the minus strand of JAVSCE010008098.1, from coordinate 175,093 downwards.
CAATCTAACTTAACTTTCTTGTTAAGTTATTGTAAACACCGTCTGATGTTTCTTTATTTCTCTCCCTTCTTATTCTTCCTCCTCCATTCTTTATATACTAGGTGTTTTATTCTTTACCTTTAGTTAGTATTTGGATGGTCTGCTTTCTTTGCTATGATTTTATTTTCTCTGGTGACATGTTTTTAGCCTTAGGAGTGCTTCCCTCTAGAGCAGGCCGTTTAAGATGTCCTGTAGAGGTGGTTTGTGGGAGGCAAACTCTCTCAACTTTCGCTTGTCTGGAAATTGTTTAATCCCTCCTTCATGTTTAAATGATGATTGTGCTGGGTAGAATATTCTTGGTTCGAGGCCCTTCTGTTTCATTACGTTAAATACATCATGCCATTCTCTTCTGGCCTGTAAAGCTTCTGTTTAGAAGTCTGATGATAGTCTGATGGGTTTTCCTTTGTAGGTGATATTTTTTCTCTCTCTAGCTGCCTTTAATACTCTGTCCTTATCTTTGATCTTTGCCATTTTAATTATTATGTGTCTTGATGTCGTCTTCCTTGGGTCCCTTGTGTTGGGAGATCTGTGGGCTTCCATGGACTGTGAGACTATTTCCTTCCCCAGCATGGGGAAGTTTTCAGCAATTATTTCTTCAAAGACACTTTCTATCCCTTTTTCTCTCTCCTCTTCCTCTGGTACTCCTATAACACGGATATTGTTCTGTTTGGATTGGTCACACATTTCTCTTAATATTCTTTCATTCCTAGAGATCCTTTTATCTCTCTCTGCCTCAGCTTCTCTGTATTCCTGTTCTCTGATTTCTATTCCATTAACAGTCTCTTGCATCTCATCCAGTCTGCTGCTAAGCCAGTCAATGGCTTGTCTCATTTCTGCATTGTCTTTCCTGACTTCCCTCACTTCCTCCCTCAGCTCTTGCATATTTCTCTGTAGATCCATCACCATGGTATGACTTTTATTCTGAACTCTTTTTCAGGAAGATTGTGCATTTCCATCCCTTCAGTCTCCCTCTCTGGTGTTGTCTGAGTTTGGGTGAGCTTGGTCTGTACTATATTCCTCTGTCTTTTCATGGCGATAGAAGTGGTTGCTGGTAGGTGCCACGTATGTCAGCTGGGTTCTTTAAGACTAAAAAAAGAAAAAGGACGAGAAAGAAAAGAGAAAAAAAAGAAAAGAAAGGAAAAAAAACGCCCACCAGGAGCAGATTCTGTAAGGATGCTGTAGGTGGCACTGCTGCTCCACTATTCCACAGCTGCAGCTGTGCAGCTCCACATGGGTGTTTGTAGCTCTGGCCAGGGCGGGAATGAATGGGAGGCTGTTGTTCTCTATGTGAAGCTTCCGTGCGGCTACTCTGTCCCAGTCGCCAGCCAAGGGGTCCAAAATTCCTGAGGACTCCCAGCCTGCTGGACCCAGTGTGCTGGGACGATCCTGGGGCCTTGCCTCTTTAAGACTCCCCCCAAAAGTGCGTGCTTTTCTTTTGTCCCGGGGAACCTGCTGCAAGGACCCGGGCGCATTCCCAGCTCAAAACCTGCACCTTCTGCCTCTCCAATATCCGATACACCGAGTGATGTGTGTCAGCGCTCCCAGCGCAGATCACCAGGGCTGGTTATTTTGTGGGCCTGCACCTCCACTCCCTCCCGGCTCTGAATCCTCTCCTCCTGCTAGTGCGCTGGAGTCGGGGAGTGCTCAGGTCCCGCCGGGTCGTGGCTCCGTATCTTACCTGCCTGGCGGGGTGCCGCGTCCTCTCAGGTGCAGATGCAGGCTGTGTGCTGTCCTCTATACTCTGGTCTCTCTTTTAGGAATAGTTGTATTTGCTGTATTTTCATAGATATATATGGTTTGGGGGAGGAGATTTCCGCTGCCCTGCTCACACCACCATCTTCCCGGAACTTCACGTAGAAACTTATGAATTCCTTTTTACAGATAAAGAAACAGAAGCACATTGAAGTCCTACAGTGCTAAATCTTGCCCTCAAGGAGCAGAGATTCTAATAAAGTAGGAAAAACCACACAGTCACATACAACGTGTGGTATTGATAATGGTATTAAGAACTACACAGTAATGTTTAGTTGGGCCAATATAAGACACATTTTGAGATGCCAATCCAAATCATGCCCCTTTCTTTGAAATTGCCTTGATCTACCTTCTTTGCTAAAATGGGGAGCCTAACTGACCATGTTTGTCCCATCTGACCTCACAAAGGTTTGCATCAGCTGGTTGGATCAGGGCTAGACACCTGTTCACGTGAGAATCAACATATTGGCCTGCTGAACCAATCAGATTCTTTGCACTTCGAATGTGGAACTGGGACATAAGAAACCTTTGGTTGAATCATGGTGGGGCAGAATTTAAAAGGTCTTGTAAAGACGGGATTTAAGTGAGCTCAAGAGCAGGCCAAACTACGGAGCAGAGGAACCCTAAATGAGCAGAAAGACTGGGCTACAGAGATTAGCAGGAAACAAAATCAAGCACAATAGGAAGCAGAGATCAGAGGCTATTAACAATGGAGTTAGTAGACTCTGGCCTTGGACTTCCTAGTGAAGACCCTATGTGGCCCAATTGCCTTTTCTTTCTGGATGACCATAAGATGCCTGCTGGAACCTTTTTATGAACCCTCTCCATTTTACTTGATCAGTCCTAACTTGACCATGTTCTGAAGTATTCACCAGACAAAGAAGTGTGAAAAGCATATATAAACACAGAAGCAACAAGGCACATGGTATGTTCAGAGGCTAATCACCTTGTGGGGGAGAAGAGAAATTTCCTCTAATGCTCAAAGTGGATGTAGTGAAAATGGAAGTTCCTATGGCCAGGATCCTCAACTGACCCTCATCTACTTGATGACATAATAGGACTACTGCGTAAGCTAATGCTTACACACCTGCTAGCAATAAGCCATTATTGCCTGTATTGCTATTTAAAGAGCTCCACCCAGTACTTGGAGCAGAACAGAGGCTGGAGGCAAAGGCAGAGCCTGGAACAGAGGCAGAGCCTGGAGTGGAGGCAGAGCCTGGAGCTGAGACAGAAACAGAGATGGACTTGCTGGATGCAAACATCATTCTGTCACTCAACCTGCCACTGTGAGAATAAAACTTGGTATAAACTCTTTTACCCCACCAACATTCTTTTGTCAATTATTGGTCTCACCAAATCCAGAGTGAACTTGCCTAGAGCTGGGAATCCCCTCCAGCCCAGAGCAACATTTTGGCATAGCTGGCGGGATTCACTGCAGAACAAAAAATGGAACAAACTGCCCTTACGGGAGGGGTGCTTCAACAGGCTGCCCTTATGTACAGGGAAATACTGCAGGATGCTCATATGGGTAAAGAGATACTTAGGTGTCCCCCACTGGGCATATGTCTGAGGTGGTGGTCTTCCTAGAGGAGTGGCTCCTCCCAAGTATTAGGAGAGGGTGGAGGTGATGGCTAGGGCAGTAGTGGAGGCCCTCCACGAGATTGGGAACATGGTGTCCACCTAGCAGAGGAAGTCATGGGTTGGCTATTCCTCACAGTATTAAGAAAGCCATAAAGGAGAAGGATGTACTCCTGCAAGAAGCACAAGAAGGGGCAGTACAAGAATGTAGACTGTGCAGTGCTGTGGAGGAGGTAAAAGATTTGTTGGTTGAGATGGATTCACTGCAAAGCACTGTAGAGAAGATAAAGGATGTAGTGGTGACTGAGATGGAGGTGCTCTATGGGGCAGCAATAGATTTTCCATCAGCTCTGGAAGCAGTAGGGGATATGCTGGGGGAGAACAAGGAGGTAGAGGTGGTGCCAAAGGCACCAACCCCTCCTCTACTGAAATCCCGCCTGAGAGTAGTTAAGAAAATAAAGACTCAGTAATCACGGGTTCCTCCAGGAGAGGTGCAGCCCCCTCCCAGGTCATGGAGCACACTATGTTCTGCCCCTTTACACAGGTAGAGCTGGTGGATTTGGGCTTCTGGTTTCAGCAGAAACCCTTTGGGTCATATCAGCCTGGCTCCTGCACCTTTGTGATGTAGGGGTGGATGGGATTATTCTGTCTGGGTTAGAAATGGGAAAGCCAGCTTCTCTGACAACTCATCCTGCCTTGCAGCAGTGATTACAAAAGGCATACCAAATCCCAGGCAACCACTTCCTTCTCAAAGTGCAAGCTTATGGCTGCACTCTGCTCTGTATGGCTCAATCAGGATGACTTACTATCTTCCCCTCTAGATAGAAGACATATGCCAAGCTCCAGCAGGTATTATGTGAGTTAGGCATAAAAAATGCCATCTGTAGGCCAGAGAATTATGGCCCAGATGAGGAGCTGTTTACAGTGGGGATGAGGAGTAAGGTGCTACAAATAAGTCCCCTGTCCCCTTTTGGGTCTCTAGTGGCCATTCTTTCCCCTCAAGGCAACCCATAAATGTGGTTACCCATACTGTGGCAGATTTGGCGGAGGCTGAAGTTATGCAGGCACAGAAGGGAGTGTGTTCCACTACTCAGAGGAAGAGTTTAAAGGGCCCCATGAAGTTCATGAGGACCCAGATGTGGGTCGATTTGATAAAGGCAGGAGCAGACAGAGATAAATTGGACGGGAAGTCAAATAAAATCTTACTGGAGCTGTGGCAACAGCTGAAGCCCAAAAAGTGGTTTGAGTGGTTGGCTAAGGTGAGGACCAAGAAATGGAAGCTGAAGACAAAGCCAAAATCTGGCCTGTGTGTCTAAAAGACTTACTGGTGGAGAGTGAGCTGACCCTGCCTGTACTCTCACAGGAAGACAATTGGGCTATACAGTTTGACTGAGGGGAGAGTCAAGGCACTCACCGTAGGGGACAAGGTGGGGACCAGAGACCACATGTTGAAATAGCAATTTATTGGTCCCCAGTGAATATACAATGTGTCCTGGCTCTGGTAGGCACATGAGCTGAAGGCTCACTGATTTATGGCAACCCTGCATGGTTTCCCAGGACCCCTGCTGTTATAGATGGATACTGGGGAAGGCCATCAGAGTGCAACAAGCCCAAATCCCATTGGAAATAGGGCATTTTATACTGTGTATGATGTCACGCTTACTTCTGATTCTCTTACAGATTACTGTAAAACTATTGCAAGAGGTTTTGGGTCTTTCAGGCTACTGGAGAGCATTTATCCCACAGTTGGTATAAATTCTGAAACCCCTATACCTTTTGGTATGAAAGGGTGTCAAGTGGGACTGGGATTAAACATATGCATTTGCCTAGCTGCTGCAAATCAGGCAGCCAAGGCCATGCACGTCTTGAGTGTGAGAGACCCATCAAGGCCCTGCAAGCTGGATATCCATTTGACTGAAGACAGTTATGACTGGGGTCTCTGGCAGAAGCTTGAATGAACCTGCCAACCTATTGGGTTCTGGTCACAATTCTGGAAAGGAGCACGGGTACAGTACACCTTAATAAGAGAAACAATTGGCTGCTGTGTACATGCCTTGCTGGCTACAGAGCCCATTATTGGGGCTTGACTTTGTAGTTACAACACGGTACCATGCCAACTAGTTGGTTGGTCACCAATCCCTTTGGGGGCAAGAGTTGTGGCAAGACTTATTGGCCTCTAGTCAGACTAAAACAGTTACAGTATATCATGTGACACACCATTTGCCCCTGACATCCCCAGGAAACAATGAAGATGAATTGGCCCAGATATGTTGGCTAGAAGGAAAGCTGCCTCTGATATGGCCAATGGTTAAACCAATGTTTGTTGCATGCGGGACAGAAGACAATGTGGGCTGTAGTCCATTGGTGAGGCCCGCCTTTAACCTTTGAAGAAGTCAGCAGAGCCCAGGAGGAGTGCACTGTGTGCTCTAAAATGGACTTACACCAAGTCCCACAACAACCTGGAATGATAACTAAGGGGCTAATGCTCCTTGTCAGGTGGCAGATAGACTATTTTGGACCTCTGCTCATGTCAGAAGGGTATGAATATGCCCTGACTTGTGTGGACACAGCTACTGGACTTCTGGTTGTTTTTCCTGCATGTCACACAGACCAGTGAACAACCAAAAGGGGCCTAGAGCATCTCTTTGCAGCCTACGGCCAACTGCAGGTAATTGAGAGCGATCAAGCATCCACTTTACTAGACATGCACTACAAGAATGGGTGCAGCACTTAGGAGTAAAGTGGAACTTTCATGTACCTCATAATCCTACTGAGGCAGGCATGATAGAGAGGTACAATGGTTTGTTAAAATATGGCCTGAAGTCAGACACCAATAGTCTCTGGGGATGTTCAAGTGCTATGGCACTTGAATGAGAGACCCCAGAAAGGGGTATTGAACCCCCTAGACATGCTAACACACATTGCTTCCTCCCTATACAATTTCAAGTACAAATGAAGGAGAAATGGTAGAACCCAGGGTTTGTCCACTAGAATAATACCTTGCTACCAACACTGACTGTAACAAATCCCAGAGACTCTGTTCAGTGGATGTGGCCTTCAACATTTTGACACATGGACCAGCAATGGCTGGCCCTCCTAGCACCCTGGTGACAGGGCCTGGAAGCTGGCCTCCTGTGTATTCCTGTAGTAATGACATAGTGGCCCCCCATGGATCATAGCAGTGTATCCTAAACAGTCAGAAGGTAAGAGCATCTTACCAGAGAGTTTTGTTTTATCTTTTTTTTATTATTATTAAGGTTTCACATGAAAAACACTGTGGTTACTACATTCACCCATATTATCAAGTCCATTCACACCCACCCCATTGCAGTTACTGTCCATGGGCATAGTAAGATGCCACAGTCAGTACTTGTCTTTTGCTACACTGTCTTCCCCATGACTCCCCCCCAACACCATGTGTGCCAATCATAATACCCCTCAATCCCCTTCTCCCTCCCTCCCCAACCACCCTCTCCCACCCCTCCCCTTTAGTAACCACTAGTCCCTTCTTGGAGTCTGTGAGTCTGCTGCTGTTTTGTTCCTTCAGTTTTGCTTCATTGTTATACTCCACAAATGAGGGAAATTATTTGGTATTTGTCTTTCTCTACCTGGCTTATTTCACTGAGCATAATACCCTCTAGCTCCATCTATGTTGCTGCAAATGGTAGGATTTGTTTTCTTCTTATGGCTGAATAATATTCCATTGTGTATATGTACCACCTCTTCTTTATCCATTCATCTACTGATGGACACTTAGGTTGCTTCCATTTCTTGGCTATTGTAAAGAGTGCTGAGATAAACATAGGGGTGCATATGTCTTTTTCAAACTGGGCTTCTGCATTCTTTTTTTTCTTTCTTTCTTTCTTTTTTTTTTTTTTTTAATTTCTTTAATTCTTCCTTCCTTTTTTTTTTTTCCATTTTTTCGGTTACCTGGGAAGCTTCCTAGACACGGGAGAGGGTGTCTATCTCCTGCATTCTTAGGGTAAATTCCTAGGAGTGGAATTCCTGGGTCAAATGGTATTTCTATTTTGAGTTTTTTGAGGAACCTCCATACTGCTTTCCACAATGGTTGAACTAATTTACATTCCCGCCAGAAATGTAGGAGGGTTCCCCTTTCTCCGCATCCGCACCAGAATTTGTTGTTCCTTGTCTTTTCAATGTTGGCCATCCTAACTGGTGTGAGGTGATAATTCATTGTGGTTTTAATTTGCATTTCCCTGATAATTAGTGATGTGGAGCATCTTTTCATGTGCCTGTTGGCCATCTGAATTTCTTATTTGGAGAAGTGTCTGTACATATCCTTCACCCATTTATTAACTGGGTTATTTGCTTTTTGGGTGTTGAGGCATGTGAGTTCTTTATATATTTTGGGTGTTAACCCCTTGTCATATACGCCATTTACAAATATATTCTCCCACACTGTAAGATACCTTTTGGTTCTACTGATGGTGTCCTTTGCTGTACAGAAGCTTTTCAGTTTGATTAGTCCCATTTGCTCATTTTTGCTTTTGTTTCTCTTGCCCAAGGAGATGTGTTCAGGAAAAAGTTGCTCATGTTTATAGTCAAGAGATTTTTGCCTATGTTTTCTTCTAAGAGTTTTATAGTTTCATGACTTATATTCAGGTTTTGATCCATTTTGAGTTTACTTTTCTGTATGGAGTTAGACAATAATCCAGTTTCATTCTCTTACATGCAGCTGTCCAGTTTTGCCATGAGGTCTGCTCTTTTCCCCAGGTGAGGCAATCTGCCACAACCTTCTTTCCTGTTGCTCTTTCAGGATTAGTTGTATTTGCTGTATTTTCATATTATATGTGATTTTGGGAGGAGGTTCCTGTCTCACCTCTCATGCCACCATCTTTAAGCGAATCCTTTTGTTTTATCTTTACAGCCAGTGCATGCACCTCCAGCAACACTATACATAGACCCCTCTGTAACCCGTACAGGGAGAGGGGTAAAGGTATGCTATAATAGACCCAGACAGGACCCCTTTCCTGTCACAATCCTATTATAGGACCACTCTCTTTCATACAACCTACCTGATGGACAAGATTTGCCTATGTTGGTGTCATTAAAACATGCGTCTTATCATCCTTAAAGTTAATCTCTAATGTCTCTTGTGGACTGGACACACACCCCAGCAAAAACCACTGCTTGATGAGTGTTCGCTGAGCTCTCTGTCAGTTCTGCTATTGGTCTCCCATGGAAAGTGCCCATCGTGAACTTATCTGAATAGAGCTTGTTTGAACACAGCTTGAATAACCACTTGGTGGCAGTCAGTCTCCTCAGGCTTGAGGAAGAATATCATCAGTTGTTATTTGTATATCATCATCATACTTTCTATTGTTATTTGTATGTTGTTGTGACCTCAATAGCTGTTGTAGAATCTGGTTAGCATGTTCCAGCTTTTTCTCACGGGGACCATCGAGGAAGATTAAAGACGCATAGATTGTAAGGTGAGAATCCTGCAGGGTTGCAGTGTAGGGAAAATGGAAATTCCATGGCCAGGATCCTCACCTGGTCCTAATCTATTTGCCCACTTTGCACACACAATGATGAAATACTATGCAGGCACATGCTTGCACACATGTCAGCAATAAGCCATTATTGTTTGTGTTGCTATATAAAGAGCTCTGCCCACTGCTCAGAGCAGAGCTTGGAGCAGAAGCAGAGCCTGGAGCAGAGGTAAAGATGGAGATGGGCTTGCTGCATGCAGACTTGACAGAGGTGGATGTGATTCTAGCTCTCAAACTGCCATCATGAGAACAAAGTTTGGTATAAACCCTTTTATCCCACAACATTCCATTGTCATTTTTTGGTCTCACCAAATCCAGAGTGAATTTGCCCAGAGCTGGGAACCCCCTCTGGCCTGGAGCTACCACAAGCTATCAGGAAAGGGCATGGAACATCCATGTTCTCTCTGAGCACTACCACTCTCCCCAGTCTCCATGTATTCACCAAATCAGAGGCTCTCTGGACTCTGTCCTTTTGCGTTTTTATGGAAGCTTCACTATACAGCCATGATTGATTAAATCATTGGCCTTTGGTATCTGAGTCAAACTCTATCTCCTCTCCTTTCCCAGTAGGTCAGGGAAGTGAAACTGAAAGTTCCAACCCTTTAATCACATGGGTGCATCCCCTAGCAACCAGCCCCCATCCTTAGCTGCATGTCCAAAAGTAATCTCATTAATATAACATTCTCTGTCATTTTCATCACTTAGGAAATTCCAAGGGTTCTAGGAGAACTATGGCAGAAACAGGGATGAAGACCAAATATATATATATATATATTTCTTATTATAAATCATAATATCATTTCTTATTATAAATCATAATATCACACCGGAACTGAATATTTGTTCAACAAGTATCTGAGTCTGTACTTTGTCCCAGGCACTATGGTGCAAGTGGGGTTACAGCAGCAAAGAAAATAACTAAGGCCCTGCCTCTTGGTATTTACATCTTAGAAGGAAGATATAAAATAAGCAAATAAAAATATATGTTGGGTCAGGAGGAGTTCAGTGAAGAAAAATAAAGCAATGCAAAAGAATAGAGGGAGAAGAGAAGGTGAAAGCTATTTGGGATAGAGTGGCCAGCGAAGACCTCTCCACAAAGCCACATTGGAACAGAGAACAGAGTGAGATAAGGCATTGGTTGGCAAACTGTGGACTGTGGGCTATATTTGACTGGCTGTCTGTTTTTGTTACAGCTAAGAGCTAAGAATGGTTTTTACATTTGTAAATGGCTTAAAATTTTTTGAAAGAATAATTCATGACATGAAAATGATAGGTAATTCAAATCTCAGTGTCCAGAAGTAAAGAATTATTGGAACACAATCACGTCCCTTCACTTATGCATTATTTATGGCTGTTTTTGCACTGTCACAGTAGAGCCAAAAAGTTGCAACAGAGATGATATGGCCCACAAAGCCTAAAATATTTATTGTCTGTCTCTTTATGGAATTTGTCAACTCCTGGTATAAGTGGGCAAGCCCTGCCAATATCTAAGGGGCAAATGTTCTGGTAGAAAGAATAACAAGAGCAAAGACCAAGACTGTGTTGGCTTGTGTTCGAAGAACTACACAGAAGGCAGAGAGTGAGAAGGGGGCTAGTGGGAAATGGTAGGAAATGAGATAAGAAATGGGACTATGGGCCACATCTTCTTGGGGGTAAGGATTTTAAGTGAGATGGGAAGCCATTTGAACGGTTTGAAAAGGGAATGACATGATCAGATAGCTGGTTGGATAATAGGGAGCAGAGGTTCTTAACCTATAACCCATGGGTAGGAAAATAAATGCATCTTTATTGTCGCTAAGTTTTAACTGCAATTTAACACTTATTTCAATTATGAATACAGCTCACAAAACACAGTGACTTTGTCACCAAGAGAAATAAAAAATATTTTCATATAATATAGTTGTGCAATTATCTTGAAATATAATTTATTAATATCTCATTATATTATTATTATGCTTTCTATATATCTTAATGCACTAAGAAAGAAGATATTACTATATCACAAAATTGCTTTTTAGATATTTTAATAACTGTATTTCAGTGCAATTTGTTTCCTGTTTAATGCAATGTGTTTTGTTTTATGCATTTAAGAACACCCTTTTGGAGTCCATATGTTTGACCAGACTTCCAAAGAGGTTCAGGGTCCAAAAAGACTAGGAATGGAAGCCCAGAGAAACATTAGAAAGACTAAATTGGAGAAGAGAACACTAGGTGGGTCCAAGATAGCTTTTTAATCTGCCTGGCACATAGTAAACACTGAATATATGTTAATTATTATTGTTATTACAAACATTTTGATATATATCCTTATGGTATTTTAGCTATCAGTGACATATACTACTTTGTGATCTGCATCTTTTATTGAAAAAATATCATAAACATCATCCTAGTCACTACACATTTTTAAAACCACGATAATGGTCAAAGAGTAGTTAATCGTCCTGTGTTTTCTCACTAAACAACTTTGCTGTAGATATTTTTGCCTCAAAACTAATTGGCCATGAGACAGTTTTGCCATAAAAGATAAAATAACTGGCTGACAGTCTGGTTTCATTTCCCTATTGGCCAATCAACTACCTTTGGCAGGGTTCATATATTAGAGCTAGATATCAGTTTGGTTTCATTTCTCCATTGACAAAGTTCCCATTTTTATATTACATAAATCTTAAATGGCCCTCAAAATGGCCTATACAGTGATAAGTAGACATGATGGTCTTAAAATAGTGGATGGTAACAACTGTGTATATTGACTTGATAGGAAATATGGACATAAAATTTACTGTAAGTGTGAAATAAGAGAGTGTAGAGGCAGATTGCATACTATGTTCTGTACTAAAAAATGACATCTCAGTTACAGTGATAACAAAGCTCAGTTACAAATGCATTACAATGTTAGCATTTCTTTTACATTTCCCACAGAACTTTGGAATGTCTCTCAACAGGCATATGACAATATACCAAGAGCAAACAACAGTGCAGAAGGCTTTCACAATGTAATACAAAGCTCAATTATAAATGTGAAACGGAATAAGGGAAACCTCATTTAAAATGGAGTTGGGAGGCCAGAGGAGGAGCTCTCATGCCATATCATTGGTTGGAGCCCTTTGCAGACCCAAGAGGAAAAGATGTACTTTGCATTCCCAACAGAAGGAAGCCTACTTTACTACCCCAACAGGAGAGAATATTTTCTCCTTGCCCAGCAACAAGCCAACCAATGAGAGGCTGCCACACTCAGCCAATGAAAAGCCACTACACTTTGTACGCCCAACTACTGTTTGTTCCAATGGACTTTTTATTTACAACATCCTTCCTAACTCCCCTCTTGCCTTTGTAAAAGAACAGTCCTCTCTTTAGTTCTCCTGACTTGCCTATAGTGTGCTTGTCCTGGATTGCAATTCCTCTTATACTGCAAATAACTGGCTGCAAAATAATTGGCTGCTTTACTTTGAAGGTTGACACAAATACACATTGTAGTTTTTGGAAACTGATACCTGTCTTAATAAAGGAAGACATTTTAGCAAAATAAAAGAAAAAGTGCAATGCCGAATGAAGACACAATTCACAAGCAAAAAAAAGTATAATACTATGAACAAAAGACTTTGAAAATAAATGCCTAGAATCAACCACAAAGTAATATCAGTTATTTGTGCAGTATTGCCATGACTCTACATACACTTTAAATGTATTCAAATATTTGTATTTCACAATAAAGGCTTTTAAATTTTGTTAATCATTTTTCATGTTTCATTATGTCCTTTTGAATGAACGTCCCTCTTTTGTTTTTCATGATTTTATCTTTTATGGAAAAATTGCCTTATGGAAAATTTTTTTCATATTCCATTATGTCCTTTTTAATGTCCCCCTCTTTATTGTTCATTATTTTATCTTTTATAGCAAAATTGCCCTACAGCCAATTTGTTATGTGGTGAATGTTTGCAGCAAAAATGCTTGTTACAGAGATGTCTGCTGCAAAGATAGTTAGAGCCACGCTACCTAGAACTGTTCATTGTAGAGATGTGTCCTTTTTTATTCAGTTAGTCCTCAATCATTGGATATTTACATTCTTGTTTTTCTTATTATATATATATTTTTAAATGATAAACACCAGCATTAAATCGTTGTAACATCAACATTACATCTTTGTACATCCATGTTATTTCCGTAGGATAGATTCTAAAACTGGAATTAGGAGGCATTACTCAGTGTACTAGTTGTACAGTTCAGTCTTCTAAAGATTTCCTTTGAGCTTCCCTCCTCTTTTGTATTTCATCTTTCCTCCTTGGCTCACAAATATATGAGCAACTGTCTGAGTTAACCCTCCTGGTTCAACCTCAGCCCCCAAAAGTTCCCTGGACACATACACACACCCTTTTGTCTATCATCTGACTTTCTATACAGAGAGCAGAAATGAAAACTAAATTTCTACCATCCACTTGGTGGCAGTGTTTCCTAAATGTTGGGTAGACTATCCTGGAAGAAATAAGTGCCTTCTGTTATTTCATAGTACTTCCCGTGTGAACCTAATCCTATAAAGTGATGTCCAATGTCACATGAATGGAAAAGGTAGGATTGCTTTGGCAAATACTAGGTTCAGTACCAGTTGTATGGTAATTCCAGAAGTCTTCTTTGAGGATTGCTTCAAAAAATAGTTTCTTTTTAAATAAACTTACAATGTTAATTTTTAAAAAACATCAGATTGGAGAAGTTTTTGGAAATAGGGAAAGGAAATCACATCTGTTTTCACCAACATATTATTATATTTCTTTCTGGTCCTTTTTTCTCTGAGCACCCCATTTTTATAACTGTAGTCAAATTGTACATAAAATCGACTTCTACTTTCCTGCTAGCCTTAATAACATTGAAAATTTAATATATTGATATAAAATATGTTGCAATGTTAATAATACTTATTTCTAGAAAATATCATTGTTACAGATCATTGTTATTTACTTCTTTAAACATTTTTTGGTAATTTCCACTTTTAAAATCAGAAAAAATTTAATTCTAAAAATTCTATTTGATTCCATTTGCATTCTATACAGTTCAACATCTCTACCACTAGATGTATCTCAACCGAAAGGCTTGTAAGTATGCTTTAAAAGGCACATGCTAAATTGTTTATAGCAACATTATTTCAACTCTCAGTAGATGACCTGGCTTCCTGTTTACTGAGGAAACTTAAGCAATCACAAAAGAACTCGCACAGGCCATCCACCCACCACCTCCCATCTACCAGCACATGCACTCAAACCCTGGGCCTTCCCCCTGTTACTATGGATGAAGGACCATGCTACAGCCAGCCTGTCTGCTTGTGTCCTAACTAGACTTTTACCTTCTTGTCCAGTTAAGTACATGACTCCAGCAATTCTTCCCTCATTGTCCTAAATCAAAAATATTTTTGCTCTCTACTGGATTATTCCCATTAACATGCAAATAAACATTTGTTATTTCTCCCATCTTAAAAAACAAAAAACAAACAAACCAAAACACCTCTCTTGATCCCAACCTCTCTCCAGCTCCTACTCCTTTCCCTCCTTCCCTCTACAAGAAAACTCAGTGGAAGATATGACTATACTCAATGTTTCCAGTTTCTTTCCTCCAATTCCCTCTATAACTGGTCCAGTCAGGTCTGACCCCTGTCACTCAAACTGAGACTGTTCTCAAGGCCACCAAAGCCCTCTATGCTGCTAAATCCTAAATTAATTTCTTTGATGTCATCTTATATGACCCACCAACATTTGTTTTAGTTGATCACTCTCTCATCCTTGGAATACTTTCTTTGCTGGATTTCCAGGACACCCCACTTGCCTGGCTCTCTTCCTATCCTTTTGGCTACCCCTCTGTATCTCTTTTTCTGGTTCCTCCTTATCTTACTTCTAAGTGTTTGAGGGCTCCAGAGTTTAGTTGGGTCTCTTCTCTTTTCAATCTACACTTACTGATATGGCAATTTCATTCAGTTTCATGGCTTAAAATGCTGTCCATACTTCCAAACTCACATCTCCAAAATAGGCCTCTCCCCTGAATTCAAGACCCATATATCCAGAAGTTTTCTGGGCACCTCCATTTGGATACCTACTAGGCATCTCAAGCTTAACATGTCTAAAACTGAGTTCCTGGGAGCCATTCACTGCTACTGCGAAACACACATGCACATACACACACACACACGGGTTTCTCTTTCAGTTTTCCCCATCTCAACTAACGACAATTCCATCCTTCCAGTTGCTTGAGTAATCTTTGACTTCTGTCTTACACCCCACATCTGGTTAGGTACCAAATTCTGTTGGCTTTAGAATTTGATAATTTTTCATCATTTCCATTGCTACCACCCTAGTCCAGGTAGCCCTCAGCTCTCCCCTAGACTACCACAACAGCCTCACTTCTCTTCTTTCTGGTATTCCTCTAATTAGTCTGCTCTCAAGATAGCAGAGAATTGATCCTTTTATTTTAAAATAGTAACTCAGTCCATCACTCCTCTGCTCAAAACTGTCCTATGGCTTCCATATCATTTAGTAAAAAACCCCAACTCCTTTCTGCGATCTACTGGATCTTGTCTTTATTAATAACTCTCTGACTTCATTCCATCCCCTTCTACCCCGCTCTCCCTTGCTCACTCTACTCCAGCCATGCTGGCCTCTTTGTTTCTCATTGGAACGGGTCAGGGAGGACCTGTGCATGCACTCTTTCCCACTTTTCATGTGCTCACAGTCACATGTAGCTAGTGGTTGCTGTATTGAGCAACACAGTTCTAACAGACCTACAGTTCCAACTTTTACCATATGATTTTTTATTCATTTTGATCTCTACTACTGAGCTATATAATCCCTCTTGTTATTAATTCTGAATTAATTTTTTATGTATGGAATGAGATAAGGTTCAAGATTTATTTTTTGATACTCATCCAGTTTTCTCAGTGTCATTCATTAAAAAAAACTTCCATATTTCTATTAAATTAACTTGGCACCTTAGGTCTTTTCTGGATTCTCTATTCTGTTCCATTGATATTTATCTTCTTAAGGCAATATCACACTGTCTTAATTATTTAACTTTACGATAAGTGTCCAACTTAGATACTGCAAGAACTCCAACTTTGTTCTTTTTCAAGACGGTTTGGCTATTCAATTCCTTTGCATTTCCAAATAAATTTTAGACTGAGGTTATCAATTTCTTCAAAGGAGCCTGCTGGGATTTTCATTAGGACTACGATGAATCTATAGGTCAGTTACAGAAGAATGGATATCTGAACAAAAATAATTCTTCCAATACATGAACATGCCCTTTCTCTTCATTTATTCAGGTCTTTTAAAATTTCTCTCCCCAATGTATTACAATTTCAGCACAGGGATCTTGTATGTTTCACTAGATTATATTCCTAGATATTTGATATTTTTTGATACTCATAAATTGTATTTAAAATTTTTTTCTTTTTAAGAACAAAACTGGAGGTATCACACTCCCTGATTTCAAGCTATATTACAAAGCTATAGTAATCAAGATGGTATGGCATTGGCATAAAAACAGACACATAGAACACAAGAGAGCCCAGAAATAAACCCATACATATATAATCAATTAATTTATGACAAAGGAGCCAAGAATATACAATGGGGCAAAGACAGTCTCTTCAATAAATAGTGATAGGAAAAATGGACAGCTCCATGCAAAAGAATAAAAGTGGACCCTGATCTTACACCATGCATAAAAATCAACTCAAAATGGATTAGAGAAAGCCTTGAATGTAAGACCTGAAACTATAAAACTCCTAGAAGAAAATGTAGACAAATTGCTCCTTGACATTAGTCTTGGTAAAAATTTTTTATATTTGAATACCAAGAACAAAGGCAACTAAAGCAAAAATAAACAAGTGAGGCTACATCAAAATTAAAAGCTTATGCACAGCAAAGGACACCGTCAGCAGAGCAAAAAGGCAACCTACTGTGTGGGATAACATATTGGTCAATCATGTATCTGATATAAGATGTTAATATCTAAAACATATAAGGGACTCATACAACTCAAAAGCAAAAAGAAACCAACATTCCAGTTAAAAAATGGGCAGAGGACCTGAACAGACATTTTGCCAGATAAGACTTACAAATGGCCAATAGGCACATGAAAAGATGCCCAACATCACTGATTATCAGGGAAATGTAAATCAAAACCAGGGAGATAGTACCTCACATCAGTCTGTATGGCTAGTATCAAAAAGAAGAAATAACAAGTGTGTACAAGGATGCAAGGAAATTGGAATCCTGGTGCACTGTTGGTAGGAATGTAAATTGGTGCAGCCACTATGGAAAATAGTATGGAGGCTCCTCAAAAAATTAAAAAATGATCCAGCAATTCTACTTCTGGGTATTTAACTGAAGAAACCAAAAACACTAATTTGAAAAGATATATGTACCCCCATGCTCATTGTAGCATTGTTTACTATAGCCAAGATATCCAATAGATAAATGGATAAAGAAAATGTGATATATATATTTATGTATGTATGTATATGTATGTGTGTGAAGTATTATTCAGCCATAAAAAGAACAAAATCTTGTCATTTGTGACAATACAGATGGACCCTGAGGGCATTATGCTAAATTAAATAAGTCAGATAATGAAAGACAAACACCATATGATTTCATTTATATGGGGAATCTAAAAAAACAAAACAAAACAAAAACCAAGCTCACAGATACAAAGAACAGATGTGGAGGAGAGGAGGTGGGAGAAATGCGAGAAGGGAGTCAAAAAGCACTTTCACTTATAAGTCATAGGGATATAATATACAGCATGGCAACTATATTTTATAGTTAATAATACAAATTGTTTGAAAGTTGCTAAGAAAGTAAACCTTAAAAGTTCTCATCAAAAGAAAACAAATCTGAAACTACAAATGGTGATGGATGTTAACTAGATTTATTGTCATGATCATTTCACAATATATACAAATATCAAATCATTATGTTGTATGCCTGAAACGAATATACTGTTGTATGTCCATTATATCTTAATAAAAAAATAATCCTGATGGGAGACTAGAGCTCTAGTTCGAGCCAACAACCAGACATAGATTTTACTGTTAAGAAGGGTCTAGGCGATTTACAACAAAAAATGACTTTTAATGGCTCCTTTCGAGTTCCTCTGAAGAAAGTCCTCTGCAGAAAAAAAAGTTCTTTTGCAGAATTATTGTGATTGAAATTGCACCAGCACATGACGGGGGAACATAGCCACCTTCAGAGCTGGCTTGAGTAAAGCTGCCCTGTCACTTCATACTGTGGGAAAGCATTAGACCCAGGGCTCCGGGGCTTGAAAGGCTGTAATGGCCTTGGCCCGTCTCCAGCTCACGGAAGTTCACACGTAGTGAAAGCACTTTCACTTATAAGTCATAGGGCTCATTCTGTCTTCCAGCTTTAAGCACGATGATGGCTTCTCTTTCTCTAAAATAACTTTGAAACTGGATGGCACACTGCCACCCTCACTGCCTACTTCACGGTGATTCTGTGTGGTACTTGGCTTTTTTCACAGCTCTGCTGAAAACCCAGATTCCCAAGGATATGACATCATCAGGTTGAATAAAACTCAATTTAATGTTGAAATTGTTAACCATCTTGAGCTACTACTTGGTGTAATATCTGACAGATGGATTGCTGAATTTCCTTTAAGATTTAACACATGGGGCTCCTGGGAGTTCTGTGAGGCACCCTGGTGCAGAGCTGGAGCTAACTAAGTAGCTCAAGGTGGTTAACAGATTTTTGTCTCTTTAACCTAAAAACCCTGTAGACCTTCCCTGTAGACTTTTGGAATAAAATACGAACTCCTTGCTGTGGCCCACAGGGCTTTGAATGATCTGGTCACTGGCAGCTTCTTGAGCCTTCTGTCCTGGCACTTTCCCTCTTGCTCACTCTGCTCCAGCCACACTGGTCTCCTTTCCCTTCCCCAAATTCACAAGCTCCTTACCTTCAAGGGAGTCTTTACACATGCTCAGCCCTCTGACTGGAAATTTCTTTTATAGGCCCTTTGCCTGAGTCCTGTTTCCTCCTTTAGGTCTCAGCTGAAATGCTGCCTCTAAAAGAGGCCTTCCCTTATCCCACAGAGCTAAAGTCGCTTTTCCCTGTTCTCTATGACATCACTCTACTTCCTTCACTTACCACAATCTATAGTAGCCAGCTCATTTATCTGTCTGTTGTGTTAGCTTGAATTCTCTGACAATAGACTCTCAGTGTACTGTGGTGTGCAGAAGCTTTGTCGGGGCCTCTTCTCAGCAGTCACACCTGTTAAGACAAGAAGGCAGCAGTGGGCTGGGGGAGTAGCTGGCTGCAACGTAGCTGTTACTGAGGTCTCAGATCAGCCTGTCGGAGCTCTGGCACTGGGATGGCTCTTGACAGTTGTCTCAAACTGAGATAAGGGGGCCAGGTCTTTGTAGGTCCACCTGAGCTAGTCTTGGCCACAGGCCACCCCCTGAGAGGGTGCATAAACCTGGACAAGGTAGTCCCCAGTGGAGGAGGCAGGGGCATCTGAGAAAAGCACCTGTCTCCCCTACATTCACTTAGTCACTCCTAGAATGGAAGCCTCATGCAGGCAGAAGTCCCAGCTGTCTTGTTTAGTCTTTTCCCAGTGTTTGCTCATCAATATATACAAATATAAACAAGCCTCTGTGAGAATATTGAATGCATGGAGGCATAGAGAGTTTGAGGAATTTACTGATGGCCTCCACATGTCTCATTCTGGTGCCTATTCTCATGCTCCTAACTCTTAACCAAAATGCACAGGTGTTCCTGTTCACCTTGGCGTGCCAGAGAAGTGGGGCTTCTAAAAATGAGAGCTCCTCAGAGAATCTCCGATGCAAAGGAGAATCGAGCCAGCATAGTCCACTCAGGGCTCTTGTACTGCCAACCTGCTGATTGTCCTTCTAATGCTCGACCCTGCGGGTTCTGAGTTTCATTTTTAAAAGGAAGACATTCTGTGCTCTAAAAATGGGTTCTTTGCTTCCAATACTGTCATGCTTTTTAAAAGTGAAACATGAAACCAACTTTGGGCAAATGAGAGAGGGGTGGCATGAATCTACTCAACTTCTGCAGGCATTCTGAGTATGAATACAGAGGGAGAAATTGGCAGCACTGTTGTTACTAGTCACCATTTGACCTAATCAAATTGGATGAATACTATATAATGAGAATTCTGATAAGAGTCTCTGGATTGGGCTTCAGCAACTAGTGCAAAGACTTTCATATTTCCAAGTCTACGTGAAAGACGCGTTTCCCAGAAAGGATGGGTCAGAGACTCAGCATCTTCTCAGAGGAACTGTGCCAAGCACAATGCTCAAGATGATGTGGTCTGTTCAACTGTGAGAGCTGTTCAATTACATGTTTCAAATAAAATAGATGTCCTGACTTGGTTCACTTACTCTCTACAGTTCATTCATAGGCATATGGGCAAGGTGGGAACCTGTTTTTTGGAGGTCTGTAAAATTTTTGAGGCCTTCTTAGAAAAAGGAATAACAATACCAAGTTAGGTGTAAAGGTGAATATTTATTTGGATGAGCAAAGAAATCATAACAAATTACAGATTTTGAAAAGTTGACAAATGCCCAAACATCAAACACACACACACACACACATACGCAAACCCCAATACTTTGATTAACTGTCTGAGAGTTATATCACTATACTACTTTGGTTGCTTTAAAGTATGAACTGGATGGGTAGATATATAGGGTAGGGGAAGGAATGCAGAGAGATATTGACAGCAACAAAGCTCACACTAGGACTGACTTGAAAAATCTTAAATGTATAAACACTGCCTGAGAAACATGGGACTCTGAGCTCCATTCATTCATTCAATTTTTTTCAATAACTATTTATGTGGCAGGCACTATTATAGGTACCAGGATAGATAAATAAATTACATAGTATATTTGAAAGAAATAAGCGTCAAGGTTTAACAGAAAAGGAGAGCAAGTGTATTAGGGTTGGGAGTTCAGGGGTGGTAGAAGTAGGTAATGATTTTAAATAACCCATCACTGAGAAGGTGACATTGAAGCTAAGGCTTGGAGGAAGCAAGGAAATAAGCTATGAGGAGACTGCCTAGGCAGAGGAGGAGGTCACTGTTAAGGCAGCAAGGTCAGGGCATGTCTGGCCACATCAGAACAGCAGAGGCCAATATAGCTGGATCTTAGGAGCTTGGGGGCGAGTGGAAGGAAATGGGGTCAGAGAGGCCATAGGAGCCGTATCATGTGGGGCCTTTCTAGGGGATTTGCTTGTAGTAGAGGTAGCAGAAGAGAAGGAACTGCTTTCCCTGTGAGTCAGCCCACCCACCTCTCCTATCCACCGTTTCATGACTGATGGGAGGGCAAGTCCAGTAATCATTCTTAGTCTCTCCGAATGCATTAGTCCTAATTGTATCTGTGCAGTGTCTAGCAAGAAAGGATGGCCTATTTCTCCAATGTCTTTTAAATGTTGGCATCCTAGGAGAAAAAAACTGAAATTGCACCACTAACTCTGCAAGTGTACTGGAAGCCAAGTCCCTTGGGGTCCCCATGGCAGCATCATGCCTACAGGGATGGCTGGAGGGTAGGCTTTGGAGCCCCAGAGCAAAGGTATTGATTTTCTTTTCCACTGTTAAAGATGTTTAATTGTATTTTTGGAATACCTTTGGGAAGAAAAAAAAAAAGGAAAGAAAAACAGTCACTTTTACTGCTCTTTCCACCAATAAGCAGTAAATTTAAAATAAACCTTTTCTTTTCAAGCTTTAGATTATGACAAATTTCAAATAGTTACAAGATTAGAGAAGACAATATATTGGTTCTCTGTGTACTCATTATCCAGATTCAGTAATTCAACTAATGGCTAATCTTATTTTTTCTACTTATCTAGCTCTGTACTTTTTCCCTGGAAAGCATATTAAATCATATTCCAGGTATTAATATGTGTTGAGCAACATATATTAGACCCTATCATACTTGCTTAAAATACAGAAATGAAAAAAAAACGCACATAGACAAAAATCTCACAGTCTAGTTGGGGAAGAGGGATAATAAAAAAAAATCAATAAGTGAATTGTACACTATGTCAGGTGATAAGTGCAATGGAGAAATATAAGGCAGGGGGGGTGGGAGGGAGACTGTAGGGGCAGGGTTACAACTTTAGATATGGGCATCAAGGTACGTGTGGTGAATGTTGAGACACACTCCTCAGACCCACGTTAGGACTGAAGGGCTTATTCCCTCAACTTCTAAAAAGAACCACATCAACCAAGGTCATGATTCCTTCCTGGAAAGACCTTTATACCCAATGACTGATCTATGCGGGTATATAAAGGCCTACACTTCTCACCCCAACTCAGGACAGCTCTGAAGGGTCATCTCACATTTAGAACTCATTGTGGGATTAGCTTAAACTCCCACTGAGACTGTGTTGCAGCTCAACTTCTCCCTCTGCCAAATCCAGTGTCCTTCCCAGACCTTCACTTCCATCAGTATTGATTCAAGAGCATGCAGGTACCCCCTGCTTTTTGAAAGTTTAACTTGTGCCACTTCACTTTTATGAAAGATCCATGTTAATTAGCACCTGTTTGCACTAACTAAAAGAAAATCTGAAGAGGATTTTTGCTTTGACAAAAAAGGTGAAAAGCAAAAATAGCATTTAGCTTGTGTTCTGCAGTGAGCTGTCACAGAGGCAGCAGGAACCCTAAGCAATGAGGGGAATAATTCACGCAGCATCTCAGCACCAAGATGTCATAGCTTTGGACTGTGTCTGTGAGCATCTGTGCTTTATCCTGCTTTATTTTGTATATTTGTTAACAAGATGTGTCCTAAGTTATGAGAAAAGCCTAAGAGCAGTTACTTTTGGGGTCTGGGAATGCCCCCAAATTTCCCCATATAAATGAATGGTAATTTCTTTGCTTCTTTGCTTTATGTCATTTCAGTCTATGAAAGGTCTCCTAGGAGAGCCGGGAGTAGCCTGTCCCCTAATAAATTCCTGCACATTAATTCAAATTCAGAGTCTGCTTCCCAGGGAATCCAACCTGGGAGAGTAGGCCTTGCTAAGAATAAGATAAGCAAAGACATGACGCTTGTAAGGGACTGAGGCCTGGGAATATCTGAAGGAAGAGCATTCCGAGAAGAGAACAGCAATCGCAAAGGCCCTGAGGCAGAAGCAGGTCTGCTGTGTTCAAGGAACAGCAAGGAATCTAACGCTGTTAGATTAGAAAGAGCAAGGGGAGGATCATAAAAGATGAAACCAGAGATGCAGTGGGGAGCCAAATAATGCAGACATATCGGCCACTTAAGGACTTACCTTTTCCTCAAAGTGAAGTAGAAAGCTTGAAAATTTCCCCAAAGATCCAAGTTACTCCTTTCTTCCCCCAATGCTGCCTCGAAAGATTTAACTCTCTAGGCAAGATCTCTTGTTATTCCTCTTCTTCCAGATGCAGTCAGATAAATGGATTAAACTCACATGCATCAAGGAGGCCCCCACGTCACACCTAAAAGAGCGCCTGACCCATCGCTACCAGACATGAGAACATGGCTCGAGGCCATGCTTCACTCCAATCAGTCTCTAGACTACCATTTACCTTAGAGAAAGGCTTAGGAAGCCCCCCGTCTCAGGCAACCTGACATAAAGCCAAGGCAAAGAACAAACAGAACTGTCACTTCAGTTCATGGGAGAGTGGGCTGCCTGTGAGAGCAAGAGAAACTCCATTTTAAAAAGGCCATCTTAAGAAAGAAGCCTCAACCCCGACCTAGTTCTAAGAAAACTTTGTTCCAGTTACTGGAAAAAACATCCATTGTTCCAGTGGCCCTCACCCCAGATAGTTCCCTAGCAATGACCTCAAGGTCCAGACACTCAAGGTCCAGGTTCTCCTGTCCCTTAAAGATAAAATACCTTACATGATACATCAGCTGGCAGCTGGGCGCCAGCCAGACTTAACCCATGGAAAATGTCCAAGTTAGAGCCCCCCTCCCCCTGCACCTTGTAATGCTTAAAAACCTTGCCTACCCTGAGCTCCGGGCTCTCACTTTGGAACCGCTGCATCGGTGACAGGTGTGAGCCCAAGCTCAAGCTTGAATAAACGACCCTTGTGTGCTTGCATCGGAATCGGCTCCTTGGTGGTCTTTTGGGGACTCGCGACTTGGGCACAACATTACTGTCACTTCAGTTCATGGGAGAGTGGGCTGTCCACATGTGGACCTTGACTCCTCAGTCCCCTGGCAGAGCTCAGGGTCAGACAGGGCTGATACAACTAGGCAGAAGTTGCTTTCACTGCTTATGGCTGGGTTCACCTCTTGGGTGATCTCTTGGAGTCCTCTCATCCAGGCCCCAGATGATCTAAAGGATATACTCCATCATACAGCCTGAAATTTAAAAGATGTAGACCTTCTTGGAATCCATAGATGAGAACTTCAAGCGGGATTTCTTCTGCCCTGTGGAGCTCTCATCGTGCTCAGAAAGAAGAATGGAGAGCTGAGGTCTGCTGTGAGTTAAAGACTAGTGCCCATTTCTACGCAACCCTGGACAGTCCATTTTAGTTCCTCTAATTCACCTGGTACAACCAGGGAAACCAGAAAAAGAGCTGCACAAAATGCCACTGTGGGGACTTATATGCCATGCCAGAAATTCTTCAAAGTGGCCCCTTTCTTAGTGCTCCAGTTCATCAGTTTCTCAGCTTTCCTGTCCCTTTAAGTTATGAGCTCTGGTTCCTGCTCTCAGATCTCTCAGCTTGGTGACCCGATTTATACTATTTACCACAACTCCAACTGAGACCTCCTTTAGGACACGGGTCTTGGTACTTGCCTGTCATCTCCACTCATGGTGACTACGGGTCAGAAATAATTCATGCCCATGCCTGCCATGCCTAATGAGAGAGAGATTCCAACTTCTGTCACACTGAACCATCACAAGAGACCCAGATAGCCAGGCTGCCTTATCTAGGACAGAGCCACTAAGTCCTTTAGTCATGCCACATTCCTGTGCTACTAAACAGGTGTCCTGCATGACCTCCTGGACATTCATGAGGGGGTGAGTGGGTACTCATCTCGACCTTGTCCTCTACTTGACCTCGAGGCCCAGGCAGGATGACTGGTATACCTGCTGCTCCGCCATGTCTGTACAAACTGGAGAAGAGTGCCTTCCAGCAGCTAGAGGTCACCCTTCTGATGCAGACCCTCTTCCTTGTGAAACCTAGATGATTCTGACCAACATTTCTAAGGGTTTGGAGTAGCTCACTCAAGGCCAGCCTGACTACACACTAAGGAAGTCAAGAATGGCCTTGGCTTCATACACTGAGCACACCTTGCACGGCTAGTACCTTGTAAAGATCCACGAGGTAGCACATACCCTCAGTATTTTAGCAAATTCTCCAAGGCTGGGCCCTACAGAAAGAATCCCAGTTTGTACCCTTAATCGATGCCCCTCAACCCCCACACCTGTACCACCAAACAGGGAGAAGAGCTGGAGTAATCCCCAGTTCCTAAGTGTCAGCACCACAGAGGCCAGCGGCAGGGCCTGATAGGCTGGAGGGTGGAGGCCTTTGGGAAGCCTTAGCCCATCTCAAGCATGCCCCTGACCACTGAGCAGCTTTGCCCCTGGAAAGAGAGGGGATGGGCAGGGCTGACAGGAAGAAATGGTGTCCTGTGCAGCTTGGCTATTGAGGTTGGAAAAAGATGCCAAGCCTGTGTAAGACAGCTGCTATGGGTAGATTCATGAGATGATACAATTCCATTCAACAAGCACTTATTGATCTCTTTACTATATGCCAGGCACCGAGTTGCGAGAGTAAGTCCTGACTGGCCTCTCCCCTCAAAGAGGTCACAATAAAGAGACATATGAGCAATGATAATGCATTGCGGAAATTGTTTAAAATGGCATTCGAGTAGTAGCAGAGTGTCACAGAAGACAAAAACCCCTCCCATCAGATTCAATTTCCTCTCTGCTGATTTTATCACAATCTGGTCTTATATTCCAGAAGAAAGTAATTCATTACAATGGTCTGAAACATCCTGGAACATGTTTGTAGAATATAAAGTTATTTATATAGATTATATTGCTTTTGGGAGGCTTTTTTCTGATTATTAAACTAATACATACTCATGTTGAAAATTTAAGGAATTAAGAATTGCTTAATTAACAAGGGAAAAATCCTACCAATCACTATAAATATTATGGGGAAAAAATTCTTCAGATAACTCTATTTGTGCTCACATACACACATACCCCCATACCCATAAAAAACTCACACGCAATTGTTGTAATAGGAATCACACTGCTAATAGGCAACCTGATATTTTTCACCCATCTTAAGTACTACATTCCACAGTGTAGTGAGCATCTGTTATTTTTGCTTTCCTTATACCCTCACCCTGATTCCTTCTGAGAAACTGATTTATCCTGCTCCTTCCTCTGGGAGGAGCCTTCAGTCATAGCATCTCACAGCTTCCTCCCTTCCCTTGGGCAGGTGATTGGCCCCATCTGGTTCAAGTGTGATGCAAAGTAAGTGGACAACAAGGAAAGTCTGCCGCCCTGCTACAACGTCTGTCGCTTTCAGATTCAGGTCTGAGACTTTCTACTCTGTAAACGACCTGTAAGATCTTGTCATTCTGGCCCATCATCTTTATTCGTATACCCTTCCATTTGCATGCCTTCACGTTCCCTGATTTGTCTTTTTATTTGCTCATTTCCATTTCCTTGGTTATTTCAATGTTCCTCTGACAGTGAATTTGCAGATTCCACGTCCCCTTCTCCTTGGAGGTCTCTCAGCAGCCGCCTCTAGTGCCAGTATCCTGTGTCAGTCTCTTTAACAGCAACAGATCATTCCCCTAGCTCTGTAGCTTGAGGGCCTTTGCCAGCTCTGGCTCTCTGCTCTTAATGCCTTTCATGAACACCCCTCTGCTGCAAGACTACTCTTTTGTAAAGAAAATGCTAAGTAGAGAATCATACTGGCGGAGTGGCTAACAGCTCCTTAAGGAACTAGCAGCTCTTGGCACTGCAGGCCCCCCCAATGTGGGACAGCCATCATGGTCTCTGCATTTGAAGACTGCAGGTAAACGGGCAACTCCACATCACTTCATTCACTTATTTAAGCAAGTGGATATCCAGATGCTGTAAGAATGGCTGAAAAATTAAAGATGAGTAAGACAAGATCATTTCCCTTGAGGAGTTCACAATTGTGTGGGATAGATAGCTAGACGTGTAAGCAGATAATAATAGAGATACAATTTTACAAACTGCTCTCTTGAAAAAAACATGTTCCAAAAAGACATACACCGAAAGTCAGCAGTTGTTATCTCTATCAGTTGATTTTTCCCCCTTTTTTGCTTGTCTATATTTTCAGAATTTTTCCTTCAATGCATGTTTATTATCTTTTAAATAAGGAGAAAATATGTACAAAAATCAGCACAATGGGATACCTACTATAGTGAAAGTGTACACAGTATTCTGAGGAAATAACTAATTTGTCTGGGGAAGTCAAAGAAAACTTTGCAACACCTACCTTCCCAATCTTACATCCATATGTGTCTCTCACATGCCAACCAAATGCAATTCATGGCCATGTTTGGATCCTGGTCTTGAAAGGGAAAATTTACAAGGACAGCAATTTACAATGACAGCAGTCTAGCCCAGGTGGCTCCCCTCTGTCACCCCCTCCCCTTCCCTCCCCACTCTGCCAGGCACTCACTCCCTAAACTCACTCCCCCTCGCCTGCTCGCCTGCTGTGCACGTAGGAATGTTACAGATACAGAAGCAGAAAGATATATATCGCTCCCTTTGCCTTTGTTTGGGGCTCAGACATTGGGAGATTACTCCCCTCTGAGCCTGCCGGTGTGAAATAAAGCCTCAACACTCCAAGACCTCCGATGCCGCTTGGTTCTTCCGTCAGTGATCCAGTCCAGGTTTTTTCAGCATTTCCCTAACAGTCTAAGCAAACCAACTGTAAAAATATTTGTAAGGCAAGTGGGGACATTTGAACTCTGGCTGGATATTTGATGATACTAAGATAATATTATTATTATGAAGTATGATAAAAGTATTACAGTAATGTTGGGAAAAAAGGATCCTTGTCTTATAGGTAAACATTTCAACATACTTATGGATGAAATGATACGAAGTTTGGGTTTTTTATAGGTAAATAATCCACTGGTGATACAAAGTGGTTGGGAATATAAAATAAAAAGAGTGGTCATGAGTTAGTGATTATTGATGTTGGGTAATGAATTCATGGGAGTTTATTTCAATATTTGCTCCACTTTTGGTGTTTGGAATTTTCTACAATAAAATGACAATTTACATTACAATTTTTCTGTAACAAATAAAAATATCCTTCAAGTATCTCTATTTTCAAGACTTAGTTCAAAAGGCATCTTTTCCACCAGTGAATGAGCACATGACAATCAGCTCATGAATGTGTTCATGCACATACTCGCAGGGCTCACAAACCCACTGTGCATTGTATGTTGACTGTTTCGTGATTATCTGATCTGTCAATGACACTTGTCTTATAATTTCAATATATTGGACATTATTCAATGGTTACAGTGTGTTTACACACAATAACCAAATATTTTAATCTCTTCATTATTAAAAAAAGAGACATCTCTTTGAAACCTTTCCTGACCATTCATTCCATTATTTGCATGCTCCCTGAACTCCGCACATACAGCAGAAGACCCATAATTTATGCTTGTGCTTGTTCATTCACTTATATTTAAATGAGATCAATGTATAGCACATGAAACCTATTCAGTAAATAGTGTGGCGGGGTTGTTATTGTTTTCTTTTGTTGTTGCTGTTCCTTAAATTTTTTATTTTTAAAGATTTAAGATGTGTAAGAATAATACAAATATAATGTATAATGAAATAAAAATATTACAAACACATCTATCTGTTACCAAGATTAATAGAACATTACTAATAAAGTCGAAACTCCTCCTTAGTTGCATGCTTCAAGATGTATCTAGAAATCTGTTGTTTATCCTTCCTATGTATTTTATTCTTTCACTGCATAAAATATATGATAATATATATAATTTTTGCATGTTTTAAAATCTCTGTATAGACAGTGTCATAATGTGTTTATTTTCCTGCCATCTAATTCTTGGCTCAGTGCTGTGAGAGTCATCTATGCTGAGGGTGGCCACTCATTTTCGCCACTGTGTGATATTCCATTATTTCCATTGTTTGACTGTATCACAGTTTCTGTATCTATTTTTCTGTCCATGGTATTTAGGTTGCTTCCAATTTTTAGCTAATAAAAAGGTACTGTTCAGAACATTCTATGCTTAATTCCTGCAGCTCATGTAGAATTTCTGTTAGGGAAATTGTTCCTGGTTCGACAGCCCCCTGGAGTTACTGGGGGAGCTTTACAAGATCCGGATGTCAAGGCTGTGTCTCACATTGATTAAATCAGAGTATCCGGATGTGAGTCTGGCATGAGGGCTCATAAAGCTCCCCAGGAGGATTCCAAGGAGCAGCCAGTGGTGACAACCACTGCTCTAGACCAGAGCTACTCAAAGTGTGGCTCTTTGGCCAGCAGCATTGGCATTACCTGGGAGCTTGTTAGACGTACATCCTCAGTCTCTGGCCCAGACCTAGTGAATGTTTATTGCACTAGGGTTGCAGGACATGTGGATCCTCATCTACAGATATTGCCCTATGGCAGCCCACAGTGGCAGCAGCTGTCCACAGGGCTATGGCTTTATGTCGCTATGCCAGGTACTTTGGTGGGTTCTTTCTCTAGAGATACTCATTTTCCCTCAGGGTTAGAAAATAGTCTTGTATCATTTCTTCAGTGATTTTTCTCTCCTTTATTTTCTGTTCCTTGGTTTGAAATTCCTATTGAAAATTGGAACTTCTGCATGCATCTTTTTTTTTTTTGTGGTCAACTGATTTTTTAAAATTATTTTTTTATTAAGGTATTGTTGATATACACTTTTATGAAGGTTTCACATGAAAAAACAATGTGGTTACTACATTCAACCATATTATCAAATCCCCACTCATACCCCAATGCAGTCACTGTCCATCAGTGTAGTAAGATGCCACAGATTCACTATTTGCCTTCTCTGTGCTACACTGTTTTCCCCGTGATCCCCCACACCATGTGTACTAAACAAAATCCCCTCAATCCCCTTCTCCCACCCTGCCCACCTGCCCTCCCACACCCCTCCCCTTTGGCAACCACTAGGTCCTTCTTGGAGTCTGTGAGTCTGCTGCTGTTTAGTCCTTCAGTTTTGCTTCATTGTTATATTTCACAAATGAGGGAAATCATTTGGCACTTGTCTTTCTCCACCTGGCTTATTTCACTGAGCATAATATCCTCCAGCTCCATCCATGTTGTTGTAAATGGCAGGATTTGTTTCCTTCTTATGGCTGAATAGTATTCCATTGTGTATATGTACCACTTCTTCTTTATCCATTCATCTACTGATGAACACTTAGGTTGCTTCCATATCTTGGCTATTGTAAAAAGTGCTGCAATAAACATAGGGGTGCATATGTCTTTTTGAATCTGAGAAGTTGTATTCTTTGGGTAAATTCCAAGGAATGGGATTCCCGGGTCAAATGGTATTTCTATTTTTAGTTTTTTGAGGAACCTCCATATTGCTTTTCACAATGGTTGAACTAGCTTAAATTCCCACCAGCAGTGTAGGAGCGTTTCCCTTTCTCCTCATCCTCGCCAGCATTTGTTGTTCTTAGACTTTTCGATGCTGGCCATCCTAACTGGTGTGAGGTGATATCTCATTGTGGTTTTAATTTGCATTTCCCTGATGATTAGTGATGTGGAGCATCTTTTCATGTGTCTGTTGGCCATCTGAATTTCTTCTTTGGAGAACTGTCTCTTCATATCCTCTGCCCATTTTTTAGTTGGGTTATTTGCTTTTTGGGTGTTGAGGCATGTAAGTTCTTTATATATTTTGGATGTTAACTCTTTGTCGGATATGTCATTTACAAATATATTCTCCCATACTGTAGGATGCCTTTTTGTTCTGTTGATGGTGTCCTTTGCCGTACAGAAACGTTTTAGTTTGATGTAGTCCCATGAGTTCATTTTTGCTTTGGTTTCCCTTGCTCGAGGAGATGCGTTCAGGAAGAAATAGCTCATGCTTATATTCCGGAGATTTCTGCCTATGTTGTCTTCTAAGTGTTTTATGGTTTCATGACTTACATTCAGGTCCTTGGTCCATTTCGAGTTTACTTTTGTGTGTGGGGTTAAACAATATTCCAGTTTCATTCCCTTGCATGTAGCTGTCCAGTTTTGCCTACACCGGCTGTTGAAGAGGCTGTCATTTCCCCATTGTATGTCCATGGCTCCTTTGTCATGTATTAATTGACCATATATGGTTAGGTTTATATCAGGGCTCTCTAGTCTGATCCATTGGTCTATGGGTCTGTTCTTGTGCCAGTACCAAATTGTCTTGATTACTGTGGCTTTGAAGTAGAGCTTGAAGTTGGGGAGCATAATCCCCCCAGCTTTATTCTTCCTTCTCAGGATTGCTTTGGCTATTCGGGGTCTTTTGTGGTTCCATATGAATTTTAGAACTATTTGCTCTAGTTCATTGAAGAATGCTGTTGGTATTTTGATAGGGATTGCATTGAATCTGTAGATTGCTTTCGGCAGGATGGCCATTTTGACAATATTAATTCTTCCTATCCATGAGCACGGGATGTGTTTCCATTTGTTGGTATCTTCTTTAATTTCTCTCATGAGTGTCTTGTAGTTTTCAGAGTATAGGTCTTTCACTTCCTTGGTTAGGTTTACTCCTAGGTGTTTTATTCCTTTGATGCAACTTTGAATGGAATTGTTTTCCTGATTTCTCTCTCTGCTAGGTCATTGTTAGTGTATAGGAATGCCACAGATTTCTGCATATTAATTTTGTATCCTGCAACTTTGCTGAATTCTGATATTAGGTCTAGTAGTTTTGGAGTGGATTCTTTAGGGTTTTTTATGTACAATATCATGTCATCTGTAAACAGGGACAGTTTAACTTCTTCTTTGCCAAT
Source organism: Smutsia gigantea (assembly GCA_032199065.1). Classification (NCBI taxonomy): domain Eukaryota; kingdom Metazoa; phylum Chordata; class Mammalia; order Pholidota; family Manidae; genus Smutsia; species Smutsia gigantea. The sequence goes on along the minus strand of JAVSCE010008098.1, from coordinate 143,223 downwards.
CTGGATGCCTTTTATTTCTTTGTGTTGTCTGATTGCCATGGCTAGGACCTCCAGTACTATGTTGAATAGAAGTCGGGCGCGTGGGCATCCTTGTCTTGTTCCCAATCTTAAAGGAAAAGCTTTCAGCTTGTCGCTGTTAAGTATAATGTTGGTTGTGGGTTTGTCATATATGGCCTTTACTATGTTGAGGTATTTGCCCTCTATACCCATTTTGTTGAGAGTTTTTATCATGAATGGATGTTGAATTTTGTCAAATGCTTTTCAGCATCTATGGAGATAATCATGTGGTTTTTTGTCCTTTTTGTTGATGTGGTGGATGATGTTGATGGATTTTCAAATGTTGTACCATCCTTGCATCCCTGGAATAAATTCTACTTGATCATGATGGATGATCCCTTTGATGTATTTTTGAATTCGGTTTGCTAATATTTTGTTGAGTATTTTTGCATCTGTGTTCATCAGGGATATTGGTCTGTAATTTTCTTTTTTTGTGGTGTGTTTGCCTGGTTTGGTATTAGAGTGATGCTGGCCTCATAGAATGAGTTTGGGAGTATTCCCTCTTCTTCTACTCTTTGAAAAACTTTAAGGAGGATGGGTATTAGATCTACATTAAATGTTTGATTAAATTCAGCGGTGAAGCCATCTGGTTCAGGCATTTTTTCTTAGGTAGGTTTTTGATTACCAGTTCAATTTCCTTACTGGTAATTGGTCTGTTCAGATTTTCTGTTTCTTTCTGGTCAGCCATGGAAGGTTGCATTTTTCTAGAAAGTTGTCCATTTCTTCTAGGTTATCCATTATATGCTAGTTTGTTAGCATATAATTTTTCATAGTATTCTCTCATAATCTTTGTATTTCTGTTGTGTCTGTAGTGATTTTTCCTTTTTCATTTCTGATTCTGTTTATGTGAGTAGGTTTTCTTTTTTTCTTGATAAGTCTGCCTAGGGGTTTATCTATTTTGTTTATTTTCTCGAAGAACCAGCTCCTGCTTTCATTGATTCTTTCTATTGTTTTATTCTTCTCAATTTTATTTATTTATGCTCTAATCTTTACTATATCCCTCCTTTTACAGACTTTGGGCCTCATTTGTTCTTCTTTTTCTAGTTTCATTATTTGTGAGTTTAGACTGCTTATATGGGATTGTTCTTGTTTCCTGAGGCAGGCCTGTATTGCAATATACTCTCCTCTTAACACAGCCTTCGCTGCGTCCCACAGATTTTGCGGTGTTGAATTATTGTTGTCATTTGTCTCCATATATTGCTTGGTCTCTGTAAGACCGGAGGTGCTGGAGGAAGGGATGGGTGTGACTGGAGGAACCCGACTCAAGCCAAATAAGGTCGAGAACAGTGAATGTCACTCAAATGATTCAACAGAAGGTGTCTAGCCGTCCATCCCGCCTAGAACATGTGTTGCAGTACTCTCTCTCCCCAGCAACTCAGCATGACCAATCATAGGTGATCACAACAGCCACGCCGGCCAATTAGTTCTGTCCATACCCTCAGAGCTCTCCCAGCACCCTTGATAAGCCTGTCGTCCCTCGTGCCGGGCCGACTTCCCTGGCCTGTGGATATGCAGACCGGTGAACCTCGCCCGGGATTACGTTAATGAATTTTTTGGCTCCTTTGTTGCCACTTGCCTGGTCTGGTTTCTTCTACCTTACAATCTCTGTTTTTATTTGGTCATTGATCCATTGGTTATTTAGGAGCATGTTGTGAAGCCTCCATGTGTTTGTGGGATTTTTCATTTTCTTTGCATAATTTATTTCTAGTTTCATAACTTTGTGGTCTGAGAAACTGCTTGGTACAATTTCAATCTTTTTGAATTGACCGAGGCTCCTTTTGTGGCCTAGGGTATGATCTATTCTTGAAAATGTTTCATGTGCACTTGAGAAGAATGTGTACGCTGCTGCTTTTGGGTGTAGAGTTCTGTAGATGTCGGTTAGGTCCATCTGTTCTAATGTGTTGTTCAGTGCTTCTGTCTCCTTACTTATTTTCTGACTGGTTGATTTGTCCTTTGGAGTGACTGGAGTGTCTCCTAGAATGAATGCATTGCATTCTACTTCTCCTTTTAATTCAGTTAGTATCTGTTTCACATATATAGGTGATCCTGTGTTGGGTGCATAGATATTTATAATGGGTATATCTACTTGTTGGATTGACCCATTTATCATTATGTAATGTCCTTCTTTGTCTCTTGTGATTTTCTTTGTTTTGAAGTCTATTTGTCTGATGCAAGTACTGCAACTCCTTTTTTCTTATTATTAGTTGCTTGAAATATCTTTTTCCATCCCTTCACTTTTAGTCTGTGTATGTCTTTGGGTTTAAAGTGAGTCTCTTGTAGGTAGCATACAGATGGGTCTTGTTTTTTTATCCATTCAGTGACTCTATGTCTTTTGATTGGTGCATTCAGTACATTTACATTTAGGGTGATTATGGATAGGTATGTGCTTATCGGCATTGCAGGCTTTAGATTCGTGGTTACCAAAGGTTCAAGGTTAACTTCCTTACTATCTAAGAGTCTAACTTAACTCACTTAATATGCTATTACAAACACAATCTAAAGGTTCTTTTTTTCTTTCTTTCTCCTTTTTCTTCCTCCTCTATTCTTTATATATTAGGTATCATATTCTCTACTCTTTGTCTATCCCTTGATAGACTTTGGGATAGTTATTTTAATTTTTGCATTTGCTTAGTAATTAGCTGTTCTACTTTCTTTACTGTGGTTTTATTACCTCTGGTGACAGCTATTAAACCTTAGGAACACTTCCATCTATAGCAGTCTCTCCAAAATACACTGTAAAGATGGTTTGTGGGAGGTAAATTCTCTCAGCTTTTGCTTATCTGGAAATTGTTTAAGCCCTCCTTCAAATTTAAATGATAATCTTGCCAGATAAAGTATTCTTGGTTCAAGGCCCTTCTGCTTCATTGCATTAAATACATCATGCCACTCCCTTCTGGCCTGTAAGGTTTCTGTTGAGAAGTCTGATGATAGCCTGATGGGCTTCCCTTTGTATGTGATCTTATTTCTCTCTCTGGCTGCTTTTTATAGTCTGTCCTTATCCTTGATCTTTGCCACTTTAATTACTATATGTCTTGGTGTTGTTTTCCTTGATTCCCTTGTGTTGGGAGATCTGTGCACCTCCATCCCTGAGAGACTATCTCCTTCCCCAGATTGGGGAAATTTTCAGTAATTACCTCCTCAAAGACACTTTCTATCCCTTTTTCTCCCTCTTCTTCTTCTGGTACCCCTATAATGCGAATATTGTTCCGCTTGAATTGGTCACACATTTCTCTCAATATTCTTTCATTCTTAGAGATCCTTTTTTCTCTCTGTGTCTCAGCTTCTTTGTATTCCTCTTCTCTAGTTTCTATTTCATTTATCGTTTCCTCCACCATATCCAATCTGCTTTTAATACTGTCCATTGTGCTCTTCAACGATTGGATCTCTGACCGGAATTCATTCCTGAGTTCTTGAATATCTTTCCGTACCTCCATGAGCATGTTAATGACTTTTATTTTGAACTTCCTTTCAGGGAGAGTCATGAGGTCAATATCATTTAAATCTTTCTCAGGAGTGGTATTAATAATTTTACTCTGAACCAGGTTCCTTTGGCATTTCATATTTGTATATGGCGCCCTCTAGTGCCCAGAAGCTCTACTCCCTCTAGCTGCTCAGCCACTGAAGCTATGTCGCAGGTCACAAGGGAGTAGTATTGGTGCCTGGGGGGAGGAAAGAACTGTTTCCTGCTTCCTGGCTGCTATGCCTGTCTCCACTGCCTGAACCAGTGGGCCAAGCACACAGGTATCAAGCCTCTATGTATGCTTTGCGTTTGTAGTTGCTGTAGACAGATCTTCCCTCTGGCTAGGCTAACGCCAGGGTAGGGTTTGCCGGTTTGTGAGCCAGGTGGGGCTGGCCAGAGAAAGGCACAGTAGGCTGTGTATCATGGAGGGGGTCTTTGGAGCTGTGTAGCCAGCCAGGGAGCTGGAGCACCTGAAGATCATCTAAGGAGGAAGATTTCTTTTTCCTCCTTAAATATGAGAGTTTATACGGCAAAGCTCCTGACCTGCTGGGTAGAGTGCACCAGGACAATTTTGTCTACCTGTCCTCTCTCCTGAGCAGTAAGCTCTGTGCAATCCTTGCCCCTTTAGCAGCCCTCTTGCTAAAGGCTTCCTTGTTATTAAATCTCTCAGACTGCCCGCCTTTCTTTTGTCCCAGAGCAGCCGGATATGGATCCCTGCTTTCCACAAGTGGCAGGAATCTGTCTTTCCAGGAATTCTGCCTGTCTTAGCTTTCCAACCCCGTAATCACGAGAGTATCATGCAGGCACTATGAATTGTAGGTTTGTACTCCCAGAGCAGATCTCCGGAGTTAGGTATTTAGCAGTCCCAGGCCTCCACTCCCTCCCTGCTCTGTTTCTCTTCCTCCCACCGGTGAGCTGGGGTGGGGGAAGGGCTTGGGTCTCACGGGGCCGCAGCTTTAGTATGTTGCCCTGTTCTGTGAGGTCTGCTCTTTTCTCCAGGTATATGCAGTCTAGTGCAGTCCTCTTTCCTGTTGCTCTTTCAGGATTAGTTGTATTAATTATATTTTCATATTATATGCGGTTTTAGGAGGAAGCCTGTGTCTCACCTCTCACGTCACCCGCTTTAATCCCGTGATCGTTATTGTTGTTATAATCACAGTCCTTTCTCCCTGTTAGGCTGTTAAGACTAGAAATGACCATATCTTACTTGTCTTTGTATACCCAACAATGACCTCAATACCTGGTGTATTTCAAATGTTGAAGAACCATCTGTTAAATGAATGAGTAAATAAATGAAATTTAGGATTACTCCATTCACAGACCTATTCAAAATCCAGTGGAAGCATCCAGAAGACTGAGGAATGTAAACTTATTCATGCCGTACAGTTACTCAGTGCTTCACAGCTCATTTGATCAAAAACATAACATGCTCCTAGATTAGTATCCATTTAACACAGTCACTTTGAGTACAGATGTCAGAGAAAGGTCAAATAGCTTTTTTAATTTTTAGCAAACAATGCAATGTGCTCAACCTCATTCCATCCTGAGCCTCTCCCAACTGCAAACAACCATTGAGGGGAGAGGTGAGTCAGGAAGGGACAAAGAACAGAGTGAGGCTGAGGAATCAGGTCATCAACAGAATGCCAGGAATGTCATTGGTGAATAGCTATGGCACATAATATTCAGTAATATTTCTTAAAAGCTGAAAACATTTCATGACAATTTATAGGCTGTATCCAAATATTCCTGGCATCAGAATGACTTAATCAAAACACATGCCATTTGATCCCACAATAACAATATGAAGTAAACAAATCCTGCTGTCTCTGTTTCAGAGAAGAGGAAATTAAGGAAATTTACCCTTTTTTTAGCTTGGGTTTTAAATTGTTAATGCAGTATACTGGCATAATAATGCTATGTTATCACTGCCAAGAAACAACTATTTGTTTTGAGGTAGCTGTTGGATTAAAATACTCTTTATATTCTTAAAGGAAGTATTCGAGTGACTTCCAAACTTAAAAACCTCCAGAATGATGGAGATCTGTTCATTAGCTTGTTTGTTTGTTTGTTTGTAGGTACTTGAATGACTAACTTGCTCCTTGAATAGCAGGGGTACAGAAATCAAAGGCCTGATTGTGCTGAATCCTTCTCTTTGGTCATTATTCAGACTGGTTCCCAGCATGCTGCAGTCTACAGGAAAGGGTCCAAGCTCTGTTTAAAAATCAGACTAAAGAGCTTACTCAGCACCCTACTCACATTAGTGTTGCTTGTATTCTTCGTTTGAAAGTCTTTTGATAGCTCCTTTTATGCAATAATCTTAAGGTTCTGGGAATATTCTCAGAATATAGTAAGTACCTCCCTGACCTAGTTATGATATAAAACGCTTTACATAACTATTCTGTCTCTTTAAGCCCCCCCCCCAACATCCTGATCCTTAAGCATAAACGAATCAAGAATTTTATAAGGTGCAGCTTTTTTTCTCTTTCTTTTTTCTTTTTGTAGTGGTGGTAGTGAGGAGGGAGTTTCCTCTTGGTGGGAAAGGAGAAATTTTACATTGAAACGCCCCTGCTGCCCACCTACGCAGACCTGATGGGGACATTCACTCTTAGGAGAACAGGCAACGATTTTTTTAGTTCTGTTTCAGCATCTAGGACAATGAGAGTGTGTTGTAGCAATCTATTTGAAAGAAGGTTCTGAATTTCCCAATTCAAAACACTGCATAGAGCTGAAACACAAATGGGAACACCAAGGGACTCTTGATATGTCAATCCAAATCACAAAAGGCAGGGCTTTTCTAAGGATATAAGAATTCTAGGATATAAGAATCCTTTTGGGTACAGGTGGAATGGAAAGAAGGGATTGTGGAGCAGATGCCCAGAATAATCCCACAGATCCCATCAACCGAGGTTATCTAGCTCTCTTTGACAGGTGCACGGGCAGAGAAGTCATTTGGTCCTTGAGGTAACGTTTACTTGGGGGCTTACTACAATGATGTCCAAGTTTATGGCAATCCAGGTGACCCTGAGCACAGAAGCACCGTCAGGACTGCGGCACAGAAAATACGCTAGCTAGCCAGTCTGTCGCTCCTCCCCCTCCCATTCCCGGGAATCGGAGTAGCGCGGGAGCTGCTGACGCCACCCCTTCCCGCCTCTGTCTCGCAGGGAGCATGCGCCTCCTCCCTCACTTCCTCTCAGGGAGGGAACGAGAGTAAGGCTACGCCCTAGGGGATCAGCAGCCGGCTTCGCGTCACAGGAACTTCAGCACCCAAGGGGCGGACAGCGCTCTCCTCCACCTGAAGACCTGACTCCCCAGCGCCCCTGAGCCTTTCTAATCGCTTTACTCCCGAGCCTCGGGGAGCTCCCCCAGCACCCGAGTCCCCGCCACTCTCCCTCTCTGCCCCCGCCCTCTTAGCCCTTCCTGTTTTTACTCCTTTTCATTCATAACAAAAGCTACATCGCCGGGAGCCAGGCGCCAGGCTGTTTCTGAAGCCGAGCGTGGAAGAATGGGGTTCCTTTGGACCGGCACTTGGATTCTGGCGTTGGTGCTCCACAGCAGCCCAACACAAGCTTTCCCCAAACCGGGAGGCAGCCAAGGTACGTGAACACTTCCTTGCTCACCTCTCTTTTATTTCGCCACGAAAGATAAAGCTTGGCATAAATACGTGAACTGTAAATCCCTTGCCTCGTTTTCTCTGATCTGATCGTATTCATGCATATTGACAGAGAAATCAGTTCGAATTTAGAGACAGACGACAGGTTCCTCTCCCCACTCACTTTTTAAATGATAGAGCAGTAACATGGGTTGTTTTGAAATACTTTATTTTGAAAATGGGGGGTAGGGGGTGGGAGGCAGCTTTTCTGCCTAATAAAGTGGCTTGGCTTTTTTTCTAGTTGTTTTACAACCTTTGTCAGATATTCTATTTATAATATGTGCAGGGTATGATAAAAGAGCTTTTAATGTGCCAATAACGCCAGCCCTAATTATGCTCTGTCAAGTTGAAAACAGCTGGTAAGCCAAGTGTTAGAACTGTATGTTAGACTCCTGGTCAGATAAAGAGTGTAATGCTTTTAGCTCAGGAAATACACCAGGATAATGAGCAAGGCAACATAATGATCATTATTGTGTCATCTTGATTATCTTTGTTAATACACGTTTTTATTTTACAGTCATTCAAAAATATTTCTCCTAATATTTGCTTTTCTTTGTTGAAGATTTTATGTAATGAGACATATCATGTCTTTTCAATGCACACTTAAATTTATATTTGTGTGTATTTATTCCAGACAAACCCCTACATAATAGGGAATTAAGTGCAGAAAGACCTTTGAATGAACAGGTAGGTCAAATGTAAAATTATAAATGCTATTATATTTTACTTTAGTTATTATTATTTAATGTAATTATGTTTTGACATTTTAGCCACCTTGAATTCACAAACTTCAGAAGCTTAATAATAAATTTATAGAAATTAGAATGGGAAATACAGTTATGGTCATTTCAATTACCCAAAATTTGGTAATTCCTGACAGTTACATACATAGGATTCTGATCATACACAGAGCTGACTCTGTAATAACCCAGTAAGCTCAATATTACATCCACCCAATTATGAGATTGCCTAATTTATTAGAGATTTGTCTTTCACCAGTATTATAGGAGAAGAACAAACAAAACAGAAAATGATTCAAATACAGAGAACAAATTGGTGGTGCCATAGGGGAGGAGATAGGGTGCAGGGGATGGGCAAAATAGGTGAAGAGGATGAAGAGACACAGAATTCCAATTATAAAATAAATAAGTCAGCAGATGAGAAGTGCAGCATAAGGAATATAGTCAGTAATATTGTAATATCTTTGGTGACAGATGGCTAAAAAAATTATAGAACAGAATTAATATTTATAGACCATCTGCCTTTTAAAAATCTCATTTAATCCTTATGACAATGCTTAGAGATAGACACTTATGACAATGCTTAGAGACAGAAATTATTATCTACACTTACAGACAAGAAAATTAACTGCAGAGACTAAATCATTAGCTGTCATATTTGGTAAATGGTAGAGCAATGATTTAAAACCAAGTCTATCACCTGTTTGTTTCACAGATTGCTGAAGCAGAAGCAGACAAGATTAAAAAAATGTACCCTCCAGGTAAAAATAAGTTATATGGATATTAATTGAAATAATGGAGGGTATGAGAATCTTAACTAAAATGGATGTGTTGGGGCTTGGGGGCTTTTTTCCAGAAAATAAGTCAGGTGAAAGCAATTATTCCTTTGTTGACAACTTGAACCTGCTAAAGGCAATAACAGAAAAGGAAAAAATTGAGAAAGACAGACAATCCATAAGGTCTCCATATGATAATAAGTTGAATGTGGAAGATGTTGATTCAACTAAAAATCGAAAACTGAATGATGATTATGATTCTACTAAGAGTGAACCGGATCATAAATTTCAAGGTAAATGAGGAAAAAGAACTTTTGCTTCCTATTGTCTCTGTCTTCCCCATTATGGGTAAAAAAAGAGTCTTGTATTTTAAAAATATCTCTTATACACTTAGAGTCTTGTATTAGTCATGACCAAAATTGAGGTAAAGCCCAAATTTATGGGTAATGCGTGAGGTCCACCACAGCCCGATTTTATTTTCTCTTTAAAGTTTCTTTACTGTTACTTTGAAAAAAATTTAGATCCACTATCTATATTTTGTGTTATTCATTTTAACATACTAATTTAACTATTAGTACAAACAAAATGTCATACTTCTCAAATAATTAAATAAAAAAAAAACCAGTACCCCATCTAATGTGAAATATCCATTACCTTCCTCTTTGGTGTTCTCTTCCTAGCCATATCCTTTCTCCCTAGGCTGGTCTAACTTTTCCATGGCTTCAATTACCATCTAGGTCCGTGTCTTGCAAATGGGTTTCAGCCCCAGGCAAGTTCGCTATAGATTCATTGTGACCAAAGAAATTTACAGCAAAGGGTTCTTGGGGTGAAAAGGTTATACCCAACTTTAATTCCAGGTAGCAGGTCAGTCCCTCCGTGCTGCCACCACTCCAGCCTTCGCTCTGCTCTCCTCCAGCCTTTCAGTCCTGCCACCCCGTTGCCCGCAGAGCACTGGGCAGAACTCTTTATATTAACACAATAATGGCTTATTGCCTAAAGGTATGGAAACGGTAGCATAGCAACAGGCCAGTTACATCATCAGGTGGTTTAAGTTCAGTGAGGATCCTGGCCATAGGAATCCCACTTTACCCGCAGTCCAGTATCTCATATCACTAGCCCAGACTTCTCTGAACTAAGAACATATATATCTGTCTACCTATTTAACATCTTCCCTTGGAAGTCTCAGGAGTCCCTCATATTTAGCCTGTCCAAAATTAAACTCATAATCTCTGTCTACTTCACAGCCTATCCTTGTTGGAATGCTCTTTCTCCAGGAAAAGCACTACTATCTCATATGTCAAGACAGATCTAGGAATCAAACTATTCCTCTTTTTCCTCACCTCTCAAATTCTAATCCACCAATCTTGTAAATTTTATCTCCTGTGTCTCTCAATTCTTTTTTCTCTATTCCCAGTTACCACCATCCTTGTCCAAGCGCCAATCATGTCTCAATGACCTATAGCAATATCTTTTAATGCATCTTCCAGCATCTACTCTGTCCCCTCTCCAACTCATAGTAGTCAGAGTGGTCTTTTCAACAGGAAAATGAACATGTCCCTCTTTTGGGTAAGGCCTGTTAGTAGATTCCTATTTCTCCTGGGATGAAAAACAGATTCCTTAATGTGGCTTCCATAGTCCTGCATGGACTCGTTCCTGTCTACTTTCCTAGTTTCATCCAGCATACGTGATCTGATAGAAACCTTGTTCCTTTTCCTTCGTGGCATTTAATGCTGTTTGCAATTTTACATTCCTAAGTGTGACTGCTTATGATTTATGTCTTTCTCTTCAGCTAAACTGAAAACCTGAGTAGAACAGAAACATTGTAGCCTCAGTGTCTGAATGCTCATGAATTCATTGCATGAATGAATGAATGAACAAATAAAAGAATATATGAGGGAACCAGTGACCTATTATACCTAGGCATTGAGGAAGAGAGCATGTTTTCCATTCTGAGGACCAGTGCTTAGGAGTTACTATGGGTCTTATATGTCCTTATTCTGTTCCATGGCCACAGAGAATTATGTTGATTTTCTCTGCCAGAAAACAACTACCAATTAAATTGACTTTCATCAGCTCTCATAGCCTGAGGAGAGCTCAGAAGTGTGTTGTGCATGTATGGGGTGGGGGTTTATATTTTGAAACATTTCATATTTCATACTAGGGAAATTTTTTTTCCTGAACTCTATTTTTAACCTAAAATATTTATCCTAGAAATAAATAGACCCTGGGCATAGCTGCATACAAAACAGATTCAACCACTTTGACTGAATTGATCATTTGATTTAATAAAAAATATATATAGTTCTAAAGTTTGTCTGACTGAATTTTTTGGGTCAGATTAGTTGTACATGCAGGCAGAGCCACAGATCTGTTTGACCTAACCACTAAGTTGAGTAACTTATTTTTAAATTGTTCAACATTTTATTACAATCCCAAATGGGTTCCAAACTACAAAGTACTAGCCTGAGGGCTCTGAGTTACCCTAGGAGTCATTTGAAGTCCTCTTCAGATTACAGAGGAGAGTCTTAGAATACAAGTGAATTCCTGGTCTCCTTTTATACTTGGAATTCCTGAAATAAGGGGGTTTGAGACCGTGAAGGCGACTAGAACCTCAGAGGCATGCAGACTTACATCCCAGAAGAGAGAATGTGGGGCCCTAACTTCTTCAGAGTATTTTCACACCTTCAGGAAACCTCCAAATGGGCCTGTGGTATAGGGTCCATCAATTCTCCTTTGCAGTGTTTTCTACAGTATATGTGATTCAGGATTTTTTCCAAGTTTCTTTTATGAAGTAGTGCTTTGGGGCTTCTGTGTGCATTCACCAAACAAATATTCATTGAGCAATTACTATGTTTCCAACTATGAACTAGACAATAAGCTCTGGGCAGTTAGGGACCAGGCCTAAGCTATTCATTCTCTTTCCATTCTGGCCCATATTAAGACTTCAATAAAAATATATTGAACAAATAAATGTCAAGTGCCACATTAGATGCTAAGGATTCAGAACATAAGTGGGAAGGTAACAACCTGGAAAATGGCCCTTTCACATCCATTTAGAATGTTGTAGCTGCTTTTAAAAAGTTATAATTGTTGAACTCATGTGTGGCTTCCCTCTGAGGGTGAAATAACCCCTTCAAAAGCAGTGGAGAAGTTATTCTGAGTAATTCTGCCCATTTCAGAGGAGCCGTGGGAAATCAATGGAAGGCGAGGAACAATGTCCGAGGGCCCAACCATTAACCCCATCTGGCAAAGCTCTCAGGGAGGAAGCCCGAGTTCCTGGCTCGGGAGAATATAGCAGTGCAGCAAAGGAAAGAGGCCATTTCTTCAGAATGTTTCTAATGTTTTCTCTGTTGTGAAGTAAATGAACTGACACAGTCATTTCAGTTACTTTCCAGCTCTTGCAGGCAACCAGTATTCTTCCTTTTGCAGATTCTGAGGGCTAAGTGGGGAGAGAAATAAATTCTTCCCCTCAGTCTAGACCCAGGCAGTTTCTGCTCCACATATTCCCAAGAGTTTCTCTTGCAACCCACAAATGGGAAAATCAGACCCAGTTGATAGTGAGTCTCTGCTCCTAAGAATATGGATAATGAACCCATTCAGTCAGCCAGGAGAGGAGCTGTCTTCATGTTTCTTTTTCTTAGGGTTTCTCTGCTTATTAGTCACCCTGGTACACAGGGCTTAAAGGGTCGACAGCTCCTGACTGGCCAACAGCTCAGCAGTCATATACCGTCAGGGGACTTGGAGTCCTCCATATCTAACCACGCTACTCATTTTCCTAAACTTTCCAAACAAGATTTCTGCCTGAGGCTGCATATATCTCCATCTCCACAGAATCTAGAAGGAAGTCCTTAAGAGAAATTCCTTGTTTGAACCCCCAAAACCCATGGAAGAAAATGAGAGAATCAAAATAGAAATACTAGGCTCTTCTTTCTTTGAGTGAATGTGACCAGAATTATTTGGGCAGAGATTCAATTTCTATTTTCTCTAGAAGACAATGACTTTATTTCAGATACAAATCCGCTGCATGTAATAATATTAGCTTTCATATAATATCGTACATTGGCTTTCACATAGTACTTTGCAATTTAAAAGGTATGTTTGCATTCTTATTTCATCTGATCTCACAACAATCCCATAAAATAGATAATCCTATTATCTTTCTTTACAATATAGTCCGAGGGTATATGAATAACAGGTGGTATTACCTGGGCTAAAATTCTCATCTTTCCAATCTGCCTAGAGATGACAGAGAGTTAAATGCCTTGTAAACTTGTACACATTAATATATTGCTCGATGTGGTTTAGGTTAGAAAAGACCAATTGATTGTTGGGAGTTCTCCATGGATGTGGAGCAGAGCTTCCTTGCCACCTACCCTACTGTGGGCCCTCAGGGCGGGCCCTTGCTCTAGTCTGGCGTGGTACTGCCAGCTATATTCCCAAGAAAGCCAAGGATACATATTTGTAAACTTCTCTGCATAGATTTACATAGATTTATGTGTTGCTTTGTTATAAATCTGTTGCACCCTCAGCCCAGGAATTTCCCAGCAAAGGGAATGCATGTGTGAATATCACCAGTCTGCTTGTGTGAAAATGGAATATAAAATGACATAATATGTAGAAGGGTGCTTTGAACGAGATGGCATACTATATAAACACAGCATAATATAAAAATTAAAAGTAGAATACTGTTTGTATTATTAGTGAGAATAAAAAATGGAGAGCCATTTCATATTGTCTTAAGATCTTTCTTCCGCTTAATAGCTACGAAGCTTTCAGAATTTCCATTACCGTCCTAGGTTCTTAACTTGAAGTCAAATTTTATTTCAAACCCAGAGTCTATATAGACCAAGCAGCATCATAAAAGTATTCCAAACATAATACAAGATACAAAAGCAAGGTATAGATTATAAAGTATGAAGTACTCTGTGATCATTGTGACATGAAACTGTCATTGCTCTGTCTAGATGACCCAGATGGGCTTCATCAACTAGACGGAACTCCTTTAACTGCTGAAGACATCGTCCAGAAAATTGCTACCAGGATTTATGAGGAAAATGACAGAGGAGTGTTTGATAAGATTGTTTCTAAACTGCTGAATCTTGGCCTAGTAAGTCATGTATGAGAATAAACCTAATTTTTAGTACAGTTTAGAATATGCTAAGAAACCAAGCCACCTGATTCAAGTAAGCCAAATGTTTATAATGCATCTACATTTATATCAGGTTTTGGGGATGAGTAAGACACCATTCTTTGCCTCTATGAACTTACCATTTATCAGAGGAACTAGACAAGGACACGTGTGCCCATAATGAAGCTGCAAAAGAACCGTAAGAGCAGTTCAGCATGTGCCAGAGAATATGTTGGGGGAGCGTTGTGTATTTTCTCGGTCCTTGTCCCTGCCGCGACAAAGAATTGAAGGGCAGACACACAGTAGTGAAGCAGAGTAAAAGTTTTATTTAAAGTGACTTAAAGAGGGAAGAAGTGCAGCAAGCAACCTCAGCAAGGAGAGGCACCCCAAAAGGTTGGAGAGAGAATGTTTAAGATTAAAAGGTTACATACTTAGAAAGTGTGGGCCACCTCTGAGAGAGGAGCGCCCCCTGAAAGGTTGAAAAGAGAGTTTAAAGTTAAAAGGTTACGCGCTTGGAAAGTTCGGGTGACCTCAGAGAGAGGAGCGTGCCAAAAGGTTGGGGGTTCCCCCTTTTAAGGATTCTTTAGGAATGTGACTAAGGGCTGGGGGTGAAGACTTGTTAACTTAGAATTAACCTAACACAGGGAACTTCCTGCTCTGATTTCTCCCTGGGATACCAGCTTCTTGGTCTGGGAGCAGATCAAACAGGCTGCCTGTCCAGCCCCCAAGGTGGGCTGAGTTATTGTCTGTTTGCTAAAGAGTAAGTTAAGAATCTTACATTTTTAACTTCCTGGGTATTTAAAATACAATCTTTAAGATGGAATCCTTCCTGCCTTTCACTGTGTTGTTTACGGCCGGGCCTGCTTGCTAAATTAGTTGCCTAGGTTACAAACTACTTAATTAGGGCTGGAAGGAGAAAAAAACAGCATATAGGTAAAGGTAAAAAGGTAAGCTGGGCCTGCATGGTTAACACAATAAAGACAGGGGCTATGCTGAGTTACCTTCCCTTATCTGGGAAATATTCAAACATTCCAGGCCAAGTTGCTCTTGGCTTTTTGAGCTTTAATTGATTAATTTTGGGTCTTTTAACTGGACTTTTCTGGCCTTTTTCTGTTTCCACCCTGCTCATATCTATTTTCCTGCCTAACAGATGGACTTTTTTAGCTGGGCATTTAAAAAAAAAAAAGCTTCAGGGAAAGAGGTGTTTAAAGGATGGTTAGGATTTAACCAGCCAAAGTAAAAGACATGTGATGTGAGAAGGAAATGTGAGCAAAGTCATGCAGTGTTTGGAAAACAATAACCAATCCAATTTAACTCTTCCTCAGCTTGGGTCAGTTTTGGGCAGTCACTGTAATGGCCAGCAACTAGTAGAGATATCAACAAGGGTTTTCCAGAAAGAGGGACCAGAAGATTTTCTCATCTTCTAAAAATGTGTGTTCAACTAGAGTTTCATCTGGATTTTTTTTAATCACAAAAAGGGGAGTAACAGTTATATATGTCTTAACTCTTCATAACAGATCACTGAAAGCCAGGCACACACACTGGAAGATGAAGTAGCAGAGGTTTTACAAAAATTGATCTCCAAGGAAGCCAACAATTACGAGGAGGAACCCAGTAAACCCACAAGCAAGACTGAAAGTCAGGCTGGAAAAATACCAGAGAAAGTGGTATGTATATGTGAACATTTAGGCATATATTATGGATGTGTGTATATGCACATGCATGGATGTGTGTCTACTTATATTTATATACAATGAATACAATCTGTATATAATTAATACCTTATTTGGTGCCAAAGAACATTTGGGGTATGTGACCCTGTTAGTCCACTTAAATATATATTTGTGAAATACCAATAAGTTAAAAGCTATAAGTGAACTTTACTTTGAAAATAACTCAAAGATGAGATTATATTATATTGCAAAGTAAAGGTTACATCTTGTACCCCACAGTAAATTAACGCATAATGTTTTGTGAAATGGTTATTTTACATAACAACTATTTGTATAATCCCAGTGTACTGGAACCAAATATTTCACAGCTCTTTTGGTATCCAGCTTCTGTTCATAAAGATCATTGCCTGCCTCCAGAGCCCCCAAAAAACTCGGGTTGATTTAATCCTCTGTCACACCAGCTTTGTATTCCACAGAGCCAGTTGCCTGATGCTGGCTGTCTGTTCTACCCTATGCTCTTCCTCCTGCTCATTGGTTCAGAGGCCTGTCATCCTTTACTCAGACTAGTCATTCAGTTTTCCTTCCCCTTGCTGGACACTATGCCTCTTCATCTTTTCTTTGGCCTCAGCCAAGCTACTGAAATCTTTTTCCCCTCTTTGAATTCCCTTTAACACTCTAATGGAGTTAACCATAGGAGGATATAAGAGAGTATCAGACTCCTCACCTCTCTGATTTTCTCCACCGGAGCACACAGAACCCATGCGTCCCCATCCCCTCCAACATCGTATCCCAAATACAAGGAAAAAGAGTATGTAGGCTTATGGACCTGTTTTAGAGGAAGCTAGAAAACAGAAATTGGGTCTAGATTTTTTTTTTACTAGGTAGCCCAAAAGCTCTCCTTTTCTATCCCTACTTCCAATCCCCACCAGCTTTGATATTTTTAATCAGCTTTTAAAGATCCACCCACTCTAAAAAAAACTTTCTAGATTTATCAAAGAATGCATGACTTTCACTCCCGCTTACCAGTCTGAACTGAAACTGACACACATGGCTATTTTTATGACCTTTCACTGCCATTATGTATTCTTTATCTGCCCATCTGTAAAATGTCCAAATGCTTGACCTGCTCACTCATATTATCTAAATACATCAATGCAAATGAAATATTAGTTCAATAAACATTTATTAAGGTACCAGCCATGAACCAGGTACTCAGGATACAATGCTTATTTGAAAAGACATAATCCCTTCTCTCATGAAGCTTAAGGTCTAATGGAAGATGTAGATGGTCTTCAAATAGTCATATATTTTAATTACACCTGCATTAAGTGCTCTGAGAAAAGAAACATGGTTCTATGAGACCTCACAAAAAAGGAACCTGTCCTGGACTGAGGCTGAGGGAAAGATTCCCTCAAGAAGTGCCTTGAGCCAAAAGCTGCAAGTGGGATAGGAGTTAACCTGTGAACGTGCTCGGCAGCAAGTAGAGAAGAATGTGTGGACTGTCCGTGTAACCAAAACAAGGACAGGTGGCTGGTACGCAGGGAGAGCAATGAGAAACGAGAATGGGGAGGTGGACTAGGCAGGGACTTATGAGCCATACTGGACTCTGATCTTTATAAGAGCAATAGAAAAACACTCAAGGATTTTAAGCAAAGGCATTATATGATCATACTTTTAAAAAGGTAACTTTGGCTGCAACATGGGAAATGCAGTTGGGGACTAGATTGGAAGTAGGAGGTAAACTTTTTATGGCTGAATAATACTCCATCATGTGTGTGTGTAAGCATATGTATGTATATCATATTTTCTTTTCCATTCATCCATTGATAGATACCTAGGTTGTTTCCTTGTCTTGGCTATTATAAATAATACTGCAATGAGTGTGAGGGTGCATAATCTTTCAGAGTTAATGTTCTCTGTCTCAGTCCTGGAATTAGTTTTTGCTTCGATGACACTTGGTTCTTTGTAGTGGGTAACAGTACTTAGAAATCAAGATCTGGGCACTAGATGTATTCATTGCTACTTATGTGATTGCTTATAAGCAATGGTCAGCACTAGAACAGAACACACACCCACACACACATACATGTACATTCTTCTACCTTTATGTTTATATGTATATAAAAAAATAAGCAGGTAAGAGATAAAGGCAGCCTGGACCAGAGTGTGGTAGTAGAGAAAGAAATGTACAAATTTGGGAGCAATTTTGAAAGACTAACAAGGCTGCTGATAGATCAGATGGAGGAAAGGAAGAGGAAGAGGCAAGAAAGGCTCTTAAATTTCTGGGTCATCCACCAAATAGACAATGGATCATTAACTAAGATGAGGAATACTGAATACATACTGGGTCTAGGAGAAAGAATCTAGTGCACCCTTCCAGAGAGCCCATAAAATGTCACTAAGCAGTCCCCAGAGTGTGACTGTTCTGCTGGTATTAGATATTCTGACTATGACCTCAAAGCTCCCGCCCTTGATTAAGGCAGTTTTACAAGGACAGTCATGAGAACTGATGGAGGGGAAGTTGGCCAGTGCTCGAACCCAGTAATTCCTTGTTCTGAGCAAGAACCAGGGCCTTCTGGCAAAGCACCTGTCTGAGAGTTCCAATGACTTTCCCATGTGGCTAGATGCCCACATGCCTAGAAAAGAGTGTGATCCTGCAGAAGCTTGCAAAGGAAGAGGTATTCTTATACTTCACATTCAAGGCCACCACACAGGAAAGAATCAAGTTGGAGTGTCATTAATGCTAACAAAATGTTCATTTTTTACTGGCCCCCCATCCCCACCCTGCCCAAATGAAGATGCCAGTGGCAGCAATTCAAAATGGTTTTCCTAATGGACAAAACGATGAAACAGTATCTAACACCTTAACGTTGACGAATGGCTTAGAACGGAGAACTAAAACCTACAGTGATGAGAATTTTGAGGAACTCCAATACTTCCCAAACTTCTATGCACTACTGAAAAGTATCGATTCAGGTAAACACTGTGTTTTCTCACCATGTGGAACAGAAACCAGAATTCCAGGAAATGTGGGGGTGGGGTTTTTTCTTCCTGTTTTCAGTTTCCCAAGGCAATCCTCAATGACATATATTGTGACCTCGGGGGAAAGTGTTCACGATTTTTTTCAAAAAAAATATACTAGTCATGGAAATATTTAGGAAAGAATACTCCGGAAAGGTGGGGTTTCTGGATAATTTAATCTTCTTGTTAACAGAGGATTCATTTATTTGTTCAACCAACAGTTACTGAACCTGTGCTGTGTTTAGGGTGTTGGAGTGAGTCCTTTGAAAATGTGGTGATGAATCAGTGTCCCTTCCTGACCCAGTCCAGCCTCAACTCTTACTGCATATCTTTTCTATTTTAAAAAATTTCATTTTCCTCTCTTTGTAGGAAGTGTGGAACATAATTTATCATTTTTTAAATGATTCAGAACTTTGCTTTCTAGACATTTTCAGCTTCAGTCCTCAAATGAGTTAAAGTGAACTAAATATTGGACTACAGAGCAGGTCAGGAACTCAAAGCAGATCAGGAACATTGGGATTTTTTTTTTAAACCAAGTCCTTAATATGTCTTGCTCTTTTCTTTTATATGTGCACCAAAATAAGTTACCTGAAGATTTCAGTTCGTGTTTATTTTTAGTTGATCTACAGGGATGATAGTAATAGGCAAATTTTCTGTTGTTGTCCGGACGGATGTCCTGCCCTGCCTTATGACTTTTCCTCTCCCTGTTCAAAGATTCAGCCCTGGACTGAACGTCTGTAATAAAGATTTCAGTAATTGTAGCATATTACTCCAAGAAGTGACCTTAGAGTGAGCTTGCATTTGTGGAGGACATCCTTTGTCCTTCACATGCAGACACTGGCCAGATGGCAGTGTCCCTCTGCTGGTGTCCGCTGGGCTTGTACATCTTGAGGCCCATTCTGAGCCATCTAGCCCCACTGGTTGGCAGATGCCCAGATCAGAACCTCTGTCACCCTGGTGAGTCACTTCTTGTCAGTGAAAGCATGACCAAGATACTGCACACCTATATGGATGTGACCTTGAGCTGAAGTTATTTACCAGCCCTTGTCCAGGGTCTCTCCCTCACCTCTTCTCTCCCAACCTTGTGACTTTCATGGTATTTTAAAGATTCCACTCTATGGAATGTTGTTTTTTTCTTTCAGTTTCCTTCACTGCATTCCTCATTCACTTTGTTTTTATAGAAGTTTAATTTAAATACTAACACTGAGCTGTTTGATAGTACCCATCTTTCTCTCCCAAGATCTGAACCAATTGAGAAATAATGAAGCAGGTAGAAAACCCAACTCTGTCTGATGCTGATAAAGACCAGGTTGCAGAATGTAGCTTAGTGTGAGAGCCAGCAATGGACTTGCTCACTCCCTATGCCTCAGTCAAGCTCTGGGAGCAGCCAAGCCTGGTAGAGTTTGAGTCTACAGAGCAGGCACTTCTCTCAGGTCCCCGCCTTCCACTGCTCAGGAGAATGGAAGAAGAGACTCCAAAACTCCATTAGTGAAGAAGTGTAGACTAATGGCTATTGCCTACCAACCTCATCTGTGGGGAAGATAAAACAAAAATAAGGAGAAAGCATAGGAATATTTAGAGACAATCCTTCATGGCAGCTGAAAAAATAGGCAAAGTGGACTCTTCCAGCATCCCAGTTTTTCTCTTCTTCAAAAATGGAAATAGATTTTTTTTCTGATTTTAGAATTGGTACATACACTGAACTACTATGGAATCATTGGTTGTCTGGTTCCATCAAGATGCAGAAAAGTATGTCAAACATGGAGTTCCCAAGAAACGGTTAACGGTGCTTATGTATAGGGAGAAGGAGTTTGGCAGGGGCAGGGGATGGAGGGTGGCTAGAGAATATTACTTTCACCTATTATTTATTTCTGCACTGTTGGAATAATTTTCCTATAGGCATGTATTCTTTTAAATGAAAGAAAGTTTGGAAAGCAATATACACTACTATTAGAAAAATCAATCTTACATTTAAAAAATAAAGATACATGTGTTTCTTATTTTCAAATACCAAGTATGATGAATGAAAACTCTTCTTTCTTGCCTTTGAAAACAGAAAACCTGAGTAAAAAAAATGTAATGGGTCACCAATCTTCTAACTTGCTCTTTGGGTCCATATTATCTTGGATTACAAACTCTCTTTTATCATCTACTCTCTTAATGAAACATTTTAAAGTAAACCTTTTTGATTCTTGAAAAGAATAATAAAGTAAACCTTTCCGGAGAAGTTATAATTGCCCATCTGAAAACGTTTGATACACTTGTATAGGGTTCTATATTCCCTATCAAGTCTTAGGCTTTTTGTAAATTAAACGTATGTGACAAACGAATAAATGCGGAAATATTTCAATAAGATGCTGTACATCATAAATTGACGTTGAAAGAGGAAGCCACACTCTGTTTTTAAAAAATTATTATTTTGTCCCTTGATATAGAAAAGGAGGCAAAAGAAAAAGAAACACTGATTACTATCATGAAAACGCTCATTGACTTTGTGAAGATGATGGTAAAATACGGCACAATATCTCCAGAAGAAGGTGTTTCCTACCTTGGTAAGAATCCTGTTTGTGTTGTTTTTATTGTGGTGGTTTTCCTTGTGCAAAGTGAATTAGAGATTTGGCAATAATTACCTCACTAATTTGATATTTTATGCCAAAATAGCCTAAATCATTTGGGTAACCAGAGCTGCCCAGCTTGATAATGCATACAAATAAAATTAACCAGGTGTTCAACTCTTTATAGATTCAGCTGGAGTACAGACTTTTCACATTTACTATATTTTGTCTTATTAACATTTTCTAATAATCTCCATGGAGCTAATTTTATTGAAGTTTGACTTTTTTTCAGTTGTGTTTGGATAGTAGGGACTAAAGGAGTCTTGACTTTCACCAGTGAGGTCTGTGTGGCAAGAATGAAAAGAGCACTGAACAGGCAACAGAAATTATGCCTCCTGGTCCCAGCTCAGCCACAGACCAGCTCAGTCAGGCCGGGGAAGGCATTCACCTTGCTGGGCCTGAGTTTCTGCATTTGTATAATAAAGGGCTTTGTATCTGCAATGGGACAGTAAACTACTACCCAGGTAAATCTGGCCCACCTCCTATTTTTGTATAGCACACAAACTGAGAATGACTTTTACATTCTGAAATGGCTGAAAAAAATCAAAAGAACGTATTTCACAGCACAAGAAAACCATATAAAACTCACATTTCAGAATCAATAAATGAAGTTTTATTGGAACACAGGCATGCTCATTTGTTTTTGTGCTGTCTGTGGCTGATTTTCTGCCACAATGGCAGAGCTAAGTAGTTGCAACAGAGACCATATGGCCACAAAGCCAAAAATATTTACTATTGCCGTTTACAGAAAAACTTTACAGATCCTTGAGTCCTCGAGCTTTATAGATAAGCTTGGATGTTTTTGATTCTGCATGTAGGTTGATTTAAAACAGAAAAAAAGCCTTTGGTTTTCTTGCTTCATTTAGTTGTTAACAAATACTATTCATCCCTGATATCCTTTGGGTAAGGTGACCTCTTGGCCCTTTACTCTGATCTCTGATGGGAGGAGAATTAAACAGAAGAGAACAATTTCTTGGGACAGAGTAATACAGAATTTACTCTGTACAAACTCAGTTTTTTTCTACTTGAAAATAGTTTTACTGTTTCTTCTTTATAAAAGAGCCTAGTTTAAAAAAAACAGTTAGTGCTAAAAGATGTTCAAAAGAAGTAAAAAATTACTCATAATACAAGCACCCAGGTAATATTGTGGTTTATATCTTTCCAGATATTTTTCCCTGTGGGTGTGTGCATGCACACATATATACTTACACCATTTCTTTCTTTCATCTTATTTAGCAAAAAATGGGCTCTTGTTACATGCTTTGTGGCCTACTTTACTCACTTAACAGTAGATCAGAGACTTAGTTTCAAATCAAGCATTGTTTTACACCAATATCTTGTGATTCAGAAATGCCACACTTAAGACATTTATCCTAAAGGGGAAATAAATTGGAGATGCCACAAGGCTTATGTGCAAGGTAGGTATTTCCTCTACTATTTATAGTTGTGTTGTCCAACATGGTAGCCACTAACCACACACTGATATTTAAATAAAAGTAACTAACATTAAACAAAATTTAAAATCTAGTTTCTTAGTTACACTGGGCACATTTCAAGTGCCTAACTGACACATGTAGCAGATGGCTATCATACTGAACAACATAGAAATGACTGTTTCCATCATTACAGAAAGTTCCATTGGACAGCATTAGTTTATAGGAACAAAACAATGGAAATAACTTAAAATACTCCATAAAAGGGGAATATCTAAAATTAATGGTTTATTTTTATGATAGATTATTTACATTTTATTTTTAAATGTTTGTGTTTTAATAATTGTATATCTTATTACTTATACAATATAAATATTGTTTACAAAGACTAATAACAGGGAGAAATGTTCATGATATACTGTTGAACACTTAAAGCCACTTAGAATATGACCTTAAGATTGGTGTTTGAAAATGGATGTATGTGTAGAAAGTTGGGAGGAAATATACCAAAACATCTGGACATAATAAATGTCAGCTTTTTTCTTTATGATTTTCTGTCTTCTTCACTTTCTCATACATAATGAGAAGTTATATGCGTATATGTATAGTTTTTACAATTGGAAAATGAGTCATGTTTTAAAGAATTTTTCTGTATAAGCACATTGGCATCAACTTCTACTAGGGTGGAGGTCCAACCTCAGGTCCCAAAGGTTCAGAAACAGCACGGGTAGAATAGAGAGAATTGATTAGCATGCTGTCTTCCCTTCTCAGCAAGTGACAAGGAATGACCAGTTATCTGTCTCTGTTCTGGTCCCAACAATGTTTGGTGACTACAAAGGTTGCCAGTTCTAGTCACTATGCCGAAGGAGAAAACAGAATACATCATATAATAGAATATATGGAATTTCTTCTCAAAAGAGGGATGGAGTAAGGTGGAAGGAGGAGTTTTCCTTTGGGAGAAATAATACAAAGCAATAATGGAATTTTTATAGACGAATTGCAAAGAAATGCTTGTTTGCAAATAGCAAAACAAGCCTGCCTTGTTAGTGAGATGGATACGTGGCTGATGGAATAACTGAATACAAAGAATGTGAATTCCGATATATTGTCTGCCTTAAGGGGTCACAGTGGAGCTTCCTGTTTTGTAACGCTTTCATGATGCCACTCTAAAGAGCAGAATCCGAACAAATACAAGAATCAGATTTCAGCTGAATATGAGCAGGGAAATTCTCCCCCTTAGGACCACCTAACAATAGAATTGGCTGCCTCATGAATTAATAAAGACCCTTAATAATGGAAATTCAACTGTTGATTTAAGTGAAAAGGGGATTTGTTGCCTTATGTAACTAAAAAGTCCAGGGGTGAGGTAGTCTGGCATCAGGTTTGTGAAATTCACCAAGAGTGTGAGGAATCTATCCCTCCCCATCTCGCAGCTCTGACTTTCCATATGTTGGTTCATTCCAGACAAGCTGTTGCTTTATGGGAACAAGATGGCTGGCACAGCCCCAATCTCGTCCTCACAGTACAGCAATCCTAGCAGGAGGAGCCTCTTTCTCCCAATGGTCCTACTAACGTTGAATCTCATTGGTCTGGCTTGAGTCATGTGCTCCTCCTTGAACCAATCACTGTAGCCCAAAGGGTAGAAGACCTTGAGGAGGCAGGCCTGGGTTATTCGGTCTCCAGTCGAGCCGAATGTGCTGAGAGTGGAAGAGGTCTGGGTTCTCCAAAGTAAAATCAAGGTGTAGTTTCCAGAAGGTGTTGAGTAGGCCAAGACCACAGGTCCGCATTATAGGCCCCAACTTTGGACATGTTCTAGCTGTGGTCACAGAGATATAGAAGAGCTTTTTCAGTTAACTGAGTAGGAGGCTGAACTTGAGGATCTCAAATAGTATGCCTTTCCATACCAAGTGTCTATAATTTTTAGAAATAAAATTCACGTCAAAGCATCTTATTAGCAGTGTTAATGCTGTGGAATTGCTTTATGATACTTCTGGTAAGATTTAAACATTTTTAGTAAAAGTTTGGTATCTTTCAAGAAATAAAATTATATTTCTTCCCCTCCTTCCTCCAGAAAACTTGGATGAAACAATTGCTCTTCAGACTAAGAACAAGCTAGAAAAAAATGTTACTGATAATAAAAGCAAGCTTTTCCCAGGTATGATTTATTTAACTCTTTTTCTATCTTTTAGCACAATAACCCTTGCAAATGGTAAATAATGACCAATAAACACTGATAAAAGAATTATAGCTTTCAAATCAGAATTAACGATTCTGATAGGATTAAGTGGCTATAATCTTGGCTATCTTGTGGCTAGTCTCAGCACCAAAATCTGGTCTCAAGAAGCACTGAAAGAAATATAGACCTTTACTGAAGATTCTTAGGAAGTGACTGATGGGGAAAGGAGAGGACTCCATCACAAAACTGAGCAATCCTTCCTAAAATTCTCCTCTAGGTCTCTTTTCCTCTCCCCAATATCACCATTTTTCCAGACTACTGCCCCTGGTCATCTGTCTACTCTCTGCTGCCGTGTCCACTTGCTCTCCCCTCCCAGCTCCATCTTTCTCCTCTGGGATAGTCTGTGCCCCTGTGTCGTGTGATTTACCCCTTTCTCTCGGTTTCTTCCCTTCTCCATCCCCACCCATCACCCTGCTTAGCATGGTGGCCACCATGGAGCCAAGCTGTACAAAGCCTTCACAGGGGGAGGGAGGAGCAAAAGAGAAAAGATCTCAAGTTCTTATACTTTTTTTGTGTTCCTACACAAGAGTTATGTACCTATATTTGATGGCATAATACATAACCCTTTAAAATTATGTTTGCAAGTAGTTTTTAATAATGTGGCAACATCCTTTTGTAAGAACATTACTGACAAAAGCAAGGAACAAAATTGTACTACAAGTATGAAAAAAAGTGCATCAAAACATACAGAGAGACCACAGCTCCAGCAGTGGATATTTTGCATAATGAGAGAATAACTGATCTCTTTCTTTATTCTTTCCTATAGTAATAACCCTTTTTTTTAAAAAAAACAACAACCAGCTATTGTTAGGCTGCTTGAGGTTCCCTATTTTATTGACAATAGAGATATATTACAATTGTTTCCAAGGGTTTACCTACTTTAAAGTTGATGATTTTTTAATTCAATATAGGATTGCTAGAAAGAAATATAGTTATTTTTAAGTGAGAAGTGAGCAATGGTTACCCCTGCTTGACAGCAAGGGTCCATTTCTCATCTTTGCATTGGGGTAACCAGGGCTAAGGACACTTGAAGAAGAATGCAGAAGGAAAGCAGGACTGCCATCCCCCTAAATTCTTAGGTGCCACTCTGAGCAATAAACTGCTCTTCAAAAATACAACATCAAGGAGAGGTTGGAAAACTATAAGAGTTATTTTAATTTGGAATGAAGACTCAAGGTTACTTTGAATCCTGTCATATCCCACTTGATTGCCTACTTGGATCAAAGTAAGGAAAAGAATCCACACTCTCATGACACAGTGTGGCAGAAGGAAACGAACACTAAACTAGAATCTGGAAAGGTGAGGACTGGCCCAGCTCTTCTGCTAATTCAGTGGGTGACCTTAGGCACATGTTTCCCCTTTCTTGGCCTCAGTTTCCTCTTCTGTGAAATGGTGGAAGGGAGTTGACAGCGTAATCAATAAGAAGCTTCTCAGTTCAAAAAAAATGATCTGACGTCAAACTGTACCTTTTCAATAGAGTTTGTTTCTACATTAGGAATTAGTGAATAGATAAGAAAAGAGTTGTAACAACAGCGCACAATCTGATTACAGCGCCATCTGAGAAGAGTCATGAAGAAACAGATAGTACCAAGGAAGAAGCAGCTAAGATGGAAAAGGAATATGGAACCTTGAAGGATTCCACAAAAGATGATAACCCAGGAGGAAGGACAGATGAGCCAAAAGGTATGTGATCGACAGCTCTAGGTTGGCCATGAAGCTGGGGAAGCAGAAATTTTCACTACATCTGGAAGGGTGATCCAAAAGGCAAGCCCCACCAAACATGAGAAATTAGTACCGTCTGTATAGGAAAGATTCAGCATGTGGTATCTTTTATTTGAATAGCAATCATTTTTCATGTCTGAGTCTCCTAGAATGGCAAATTAGTTTTAGTTTTTGATGGTCCTTAGTGACTAATGGGCTTCTGTGCCTGGGGAGGAACACTATAACCATTTTGGCATTGTTCAATGTCCAATTTATGATCTTATGAATTAAGCAGTATTTCTTTAAACATAATAAACAGTCCTGTAAATACTCACATAGTACTTATTCAACAAAGTCATCAAAATTTGTGGATTTAACAAAGCAAATTTCCTTAATCATTCACTGTGATTGCACTGAGACAAATACTTTTAAGGACTTGATTAAGAGTTGTAAATCAACTATGTCAAATTTCTGTAAATAACCTAAATACCTTAAAAAGCCAAAAAAAAGCACATATTACGCTAGCCCAGTAATTACAAAACTTATGTTTTTATCCTTATGACATGTTCCTGAGGTCCAATTTTTACTCTGCCTTAGTAAATATATGTGAAGTAAGTATATAAAACTTACTTCTTCCTAGGATTTTAGAAATTTTACCATACCCTTAAAGAAAAAGGCCATGTGAGGTTGCAAGTTCTAAGTTGTTATTGAATTCAGGTCACGATGTGGGATCCGGCTGCCCAGTCCTGTGGTTCAAACCCTTTTTATCACAAAGTGTGCTAGTTACATCACAGAAATTTTACATCTCTCTTAGATAGATATATTCTTTTTCTGAAACTCACTGTCTTTATGAGAAGTCGTGAACAGATGGCTTAAACCTACCCCAATTTTCTGTCATTGTGTTATACTGACCTCTTTGGTGTAACTGGAACCTTACAGTGTCTCATTAGCAGAGTCATCTAGAGATTTCCTTCTCTGGAACCTGAGAGAGTAGGTCACTGCTCTCTCCTGGGGGAGGTGAGGGAGTGTGACATACAGCTAATTTATCATATGAAGACACACCATTGGGCTCTCTTTTTGTTGTTTATTATGTATAGTCATTAGTGGCAATTAACTGATGGGCTTTGCTTATTCCTTGCTGTAACATGAGACCACAAAAGCCAATCATGTTCATGGTATATCTCTTAATCTTCAAAGGACTGCTTTCCAATCTGTCCTGCTATAGATAGAAACAGGTTCACATTCATACTTGATAATAAACCCATGCTTAAGAGTGTCTGTGTATTAAGCAGAAACAAACTAGCTGTGTGTTTAATGCCTTGTAACTCAGTAACAGCAAAAAAATTCCAAACTATTTCCCTTTTATATTACAACTACCTTTGTTAACACTTAATATTAACTTTTTCCATTTCTGTAAGTTGTTCCAGTTGATGATGGTGCTGCTGGTGATTTTTTGCTTAAATTGGCATAGCTTGGGCAGTAGAAGCCCCCCCTAGGTTTCTCCTTTGCCCTTTTGGCACTGAACCCAGTGGTTTTTTTAAGCAACTTTGCTCTCTGGCAAGAGCAGGGTATTCTAGACCCACTCCTAATGTTCCTGTCACAAGACTTGAAATCAATTCCCCTTCAAAGAATTCTGTTCCTTTTTTGTAGAAAATACAGAGCCCTGAACCTGGGTTACACGGGTTCAAATGAGTGGTGACGTTGGCCGGAGATATTGCTTCTGTTTTAGTTATTGGGAGTCTTTTCAGACAGAGCTGAAAAGAAACTTTTTCTTAATATGTCAAGTTCATGTTGATTTTTCCTATTTTATAAGGTCTTATATTATGTACTCTTGTTTTCTCTAGCATAGATTTCATCAACCATCACAATTTTCTCCTACACTGACATAGCTGACATACCAGCTCAACCGTTTGGTAGTGGCCTCCATTGAGAAATGTTATGATGTTGCATCTGGGCTCAAGAGGAAATTAATGATGTTTGTCATGGTCATGGGAAGGGGGAATAGGTGATATACGTGTCATGTTTGCTGACCCTGTAAAGCAGTCACACTGCCTTGGTACTTCCAATCAACTATAGGTACACTTTGGATGAGTACTAAACTTTAATATCTTTTTTAAATGGTGGTAAAATACATAAACAGAATATAAAATTATCATCTTACCCATTCTTAACTGTACGTTTCAATGGCATTAAGCACATGCATATTATTGTCCTACTGTCACTGCCATCAATTTCCACAACTCTTTTCATTTTGCAAAACTGAAACTCAGTACTCATTAAATAATGACTCTCCATTCCCCCTCCCTCTTCAGCACCTGGCAGCCACCATCTTACTTTTCTTTATGACTTTGATGCTCTAGGTACCTCATATAATTGGAATTCTACAATATTTGTCTTCTGTGACTGGCTTATTCCATTTAGCATAATGTTCTCAAGGTTCATCCATGTTGTAGCATGGGTCAGAATGTCCTCCCTTTTTAAGGCTGAATAATACTCCATTGTATGTATACACCACATTTTGTTTATCTACCCATTTGTCTATGGACACTTGGGTTGCTTCCACCTTTTGGCTATTGTGAATAATGCTACTCTAAACCTGGGTTTATAAGTATTTCCTCAAGACCCTGCATTCATTTTTTCTTGGGGGGATTATTCTCAGAAGTGGCATTGCTGGATCATGTGGTGATTTTATTTTTAATTTTTTGAGGACCACCATACCATTCTCCACAGTGACTACACCATTTTACATACCCACCAAGACTGGGTAAGGGTTCCAATTTCTCCACATCCTCATCAATGCTGTTCGTTCCCTGTGTTTTTTTTATGGTTGCCAACCTAATGGATGTGAGGCAAAAGATGAGTGGTAAGCTTCTGAAAGGAAGTTAACTAGGAAGAGTGGTCCTGTGGCCTGAGAGAGAACACCAGGAACTGGGCAGCACAAAGCACTACTGCTCACCCGGACAGAAACCCAGTATGCCTCACTCATCTCCTCTAGTAGCAACCCATGTGTAATGATTGTAATTCCCCCGAACACAGTGAGCCATTGGCTACGGTCTTTGACCTGCTGAGGCAGCATGCTCAGAGCTTAAGACAACATGTTCTATTGCTGCACAAATAGCCCTAGGAATAGATGCTGACAGGTTTCTTTGCTTGTTTCTGGAAAATATTAGCTAAATGAGGAATATGAAGGAGTTGATTTTCAGTAGCCCACTATTAGCTATTTAGGATGTGAGTGTTTGGAGACTAAAGATTAGGTTAGATTTCTTTTAATTTGCATCAGATAATAATGTGGAGAGAGGAGAGTGAAACTCCATCCATTTAGTGTTATTCTTTGTAATGGCTCTCCTGAAACATCAGGAAGAGGGTAGGGATTTGGGGCTAAAATGAGTTCCCCCCTTCCATTATTCAGAGCCATGCTACACCTGAACCCCATTACTCTGAAATAAAGAACACTGATTCAAGTACAGTTTATAAAACACTAACCTAAGCTTAAGCCAAGACCCAACATTTATTGAAAAAAAAATGTAATTTATTCCCAAAGGACATATGCCATATACCTTTGTATTCACATTTGGTTTACATGCACTTTTTTCGAAGTCTGCTTGCTTCTCTGTCATTAAACCCACTGAGAAAACACATATTGTCTCTGCACAGAAAAATGAAACCATCCATGTGAGTGAAGGCAGGGTTTACTGGGTTTCCTGAGACATTTTTTCAGCAATAAATATTTATTCTGATGGCATGCCTGGCACCATGCTCAGGAAGTAGAACTACGGTAGGAATATAAGAACTGATGACTGCCTCTGAGGATTACAACAAGCTTGGAAATGACCTGAGAATAATTCTTAACCCATATATAGGCAGGTATAACACAAGCCATGTACATAGGCACATACGTCCCTTATTGATGAGTCAGGAGTATGTAGAATAGGCTCCCTTTCTTTTCTCTCTGAAAGTGGAGAGTGAGTTGGAGGACATTTCAGAGCAAAGGGTGAGGTAATGGCCCAGTCAAAACCATTTAAGGAAATAATTATAAGAAGGACACATTGGCAGGAATATCTATAAGGAGTCTTACAGTCTTGCAACATGAGGTGATGGCCTCATTAACCACAGCAAATATTAACCATGCCAAGTATGTGCTGGATCCTATGAGAAATTGGAATAATAATAATGATAAATAATACTCTACATTTATATCACTCTGCAATTTACAAAGCATGTTTACATGCATCTCATTTCAGGCTTAATGTACAAAAATCCGATTTAATTACCAATGATGAAAAATGACACATTCACCTTTGACTATAGTTTAGTTAGCTTATTTAAACCTTTGTTTTCTATGGGGACTCACATTAAGAATAACATTTTAAAATACTGATTTCTAATTGGTGCAGTTATTTGAATAATTCAGTTATTCCTAAATTTAGTGATATGCCAATGAAATTGAATTTATTCTAATTTCAACACTTCAACCATATCTATAAAATTGCTTAATTTTTCAACTAAATTGCTCTTTGGAGTACCAAGTGCTTTAACTTTATTCCATGATGTAAGTGTGGTTCTTTTTGCCAGTTTGATGTTTAGTCATTCACTTCTGCTCTATGAGTCACTGAAACCTTTTTAAAAATCATCCAAGGGATTAGATAAGCATTGTAATACCCATAAACTCATTCCAGTGCTATCGTATGTCAAGCTTATGTCCACATAATGGAATTAGGTCTTAAAAAGTGATTTCTAAGATACCTTTCACCTAAATGTCCTATCATTCCCATATCTTCTTTATAGAAGCCAGAAAAAATACCTATTTAATTAATAAGTTGACTAGCTCACGTGGATGCTCTTACTTTTAAAGGAACATTAGAGGAGAAAATTCATGCCTTCATTCAAGCCCAAGGACATTGTTAGAAATGTCCAAAAATAGTCCAGCCTTCTCCCCTGTGAGTCAACACGTATGCCAGAAGCTAAGTGCAGGCACGGGAGACCTACCATCAACACAGGCTTTCCAAGGACAGCAAAAGAGAATTTATACCTGTATAGTGAAACCATGAATCTTCTCTGTGGAATTCACCCCTTAATTTACAAATAAGTAAACCAAGTCTTAGAAGATGATGTAACTCACCTATCTTGCCAATGGGTTTCAACCCCGGGCAAGTTTACTATGGATTCAATGTGACCAAAGAAATTGACAGCAAAACTGTTCCTGGGGTGAAAGGGTTATACCCAACTTTATTTCCAGGTGGCAGGTCAGTCACTAAAATCCCGTTCACTCAGAGCGAGTCTGTATGCAGCAAGCCGGTCTCTGCCTCTGGGCTCCTCTGTCTGCACAGTTGTCCCACATAGCTGTCCTCTGGGCCTCTGTCCTCTGCTCTGCTCTGCTCTCCTGCAGCCATACCACCGTATTGCACCCAGAGCACTGGGCAGAGCTCTTTATATAGAGTCAACGGCCATGTATTGCCCACAGGTGTACAGTGAGCTAATCAACCAGGGCCAGGTGAGAATCCTGGCCACAGGAACTCTCATTTTATCCACATCACCCAAGATCTCTTCACCAAAGAGTGGTAGAGCTGGGTCTTGAGCTCATGTCCCTTGACTCCTATCCAGTGCTCATCCCAACATTCCATTGGTGCATCTTGTGGGAATGAAAAATGTCATCATTGTGCAGAAATTCTTGAACTGGATGGCTCTGGATTCCATGCTGGCATCCATGATACTGGTATCAGTTGCTTTGTTTCATTCATTTCAAAACTGTAATCATGGAATCTTTATATAAAACTTTAAGCATTGTATCAAACTTAATTTATATAAACACTCTTTGAAAAGATCTAATATCTTTAGTATGTCCAGTATTCAATAAGTTTACTCTATTGATTTCTACAGTTGTGTTTTTTTTTTTAATGGGGGCAGAGCAGGCTAGCATATCAGAGTCAAGACAAATTCATATATAAAGGAGGATATTTCTTTTGCAGTGCTGAAATCCAGAATAGCCAGAAAAGCAGGGCTACGCCTTGACTTTGGCCCTTTTCCCATCTGCCTTAGCATATGTTTTAAGGCTTGTGCCTTATTACCTCAGCTATGAGCTATTTTTTTCCAAAGGAAGCTGAAATAAATTTGAAAAAAGCAATCCAGCTTTCCAAAGTAGACTCTCATGGGCTTTCAGTGCACACTGTCTAAATAAAAGATTTGCTTTTCAGCTCCCGAGAAAAGAAAATGTAAATAGGAACCAGCTGCTTCTGTCCATGAGCAGATGAACACCCGATCTTACTCCCCTCGTTACCAGGGCTCCAGTAAATGAGTGGAGGTCTCTGTACTGGTTGCAGTTGTTGCCAAACTTTGCCCCATGTTGGAATCAACTCAGGATCCTAAAAAAAAATAAAGATGTTTGGGCCTTACCTGGAGATATTCTGATTTAATTAACATGAGGAGTGACCTGGGCTTTGGATTTTTAAAAGCTCCCCTAAGGGATTCCAATACCCAAGGGATTCCAATAGCCAAGTTTGAAAACCACTGCCTTCTTCACCAGTTTGGTAACAATGAGAGGCAGTCTAAGAGGTGAATTTTACCCAGCTCCACCCATGAGAGGCTCGGGATTCATTTTGTTTCATGTCTTGCCAATGGGCTTCAGCCCTGGACAAGTTCACTATGGATTCAGTGAGCCCAAAAAAGTGACAATGGAATGTTCTTGGGGTGAAAGGGTTTATACCCAACTTTAGTCCCACAGTGGCAGGTCAAGCACAAGAATCCGTCCACCTCAGAGCGAGTCTGCACGCAGCAACCCAGTCTCTGCCTCTGGGCCTCTCCACCCCCACAGCCATCTCAGTCTCTGTCCGCGGCGCTACCACCACTCCAGCCTCTGCTCTCCTGTCCCCGCGCAGCCCAGGGCACTGGGCGGAGCTCTTTTTTGTAGAGTCAGTAACCATGTATGTACTCCCCACACGCGTGTAGTGAGCAAGCTGACCAGGGCCAGGCGAGAATCCTGGCCACAGGAACCTTCACTTTCTCCACAGTTCAAGACCAGACTCCAAGCCCTACTCAGCTGTGACCCCTTTGGGCATATCACTTAACCTCTCTGAGCCTCAGTTTTCCCATGAGTAAAATGGAAATAATGCTTACTTCATAGAGCTCTCTGCAGATTAAATGACAAATGCTTATCTTAAGTATAGCACATTTGTAGGTATTTTAAATTAATATAACTACCATTTAATTTCAGAATTCATTAAATTTCAAGTCTTTCAAGTAGTCCTTTGTGTGAAAGGAAGAAATCTATTTGTACTTTAAAAAAAAATGTGTTGTCCCTCGTTCCAATTCCGTGCTCACTGAGCAGTCTTCTAATTACAGTTTGGCTTCTGTATAAAAGAGGCCTTCAACCATTCACTCATTCAACAAATACTTATTGAGGGCCCACTATGTGTCAGGCTTTCTTCTAGGCATGAGAGTACATCAGCAAACAAGGAATATTTCTCAAGGAGGAAGACAAACTTAAATAAGTCATATTATATGGTAGAAAATAATAAGTGCTATAGATAAAAATAAAGCAGAAAAGGTGGATGAGGGTGATTGGGGGGTTCTGTTTTAAATTGGAGAACCTATCCTAATATAGGTAATAATCCACAAGGTAGTTTTTTAATGGATTGCAGGCTGGTTTTCTTGAAGCTGCAGTAAACTCATTCTGTTATGGGGTGGTAATGTCAATATAGTGAATAAAATTACTTTTCATGCATTTCATACTTTTTAAAATTCAACACCATTTTTTAAGGTAATTGGTTCTAAGCAAAAAGTAACCCAAGATGCTACTGAACCCCCTATTTCAAATTGCCTTAAGTTGGGTTTCTTTCGTAGTAGACTCTGAGAGAAAGATGTAAGGTCAAGTTTAATTGGGAGGTGACTCCAAGAAGTTGTGGGGGATAGGTACCTGAGACAGGGTAAGATAATAAGCCAATGGAAGTTATGTTAGTGAACAGGCTTCAGCTGTGGGCAACTGGGACTCAGCCCCACCAAGGACCCCTGGGAGACTGTATGGAACGTTCCTGTGGAGTAAGGAAGCTGGGCTATTTTCCTACCAATTTTATGCATCTTGGGTTGAGGGTGCCTCTATCAGCATATCTGGAATAAGTGCAATGTCTTCCCTGAGGGTTTCAATGAAGTGTTCTTGGGGTAAAAGGGGTTATACTCAGCTACTTCCTCACAGCAGTAGGTCAGGCACTAGGATCACGTCTGCAGCCAGAAGTGTGCAGGTCCACAGTCCACCTCTGTCTCTGCTTCCCCCCAGAGCACTGAGCGGAGCTCTTTATATATAGTGACTCAGTCAATAATAGCTAAGTGCCTACAGGTGTGGAAGCAGTAGCCTAGCAGCAGGCCAATTACATCGTCAAATAGTTTAGGGTCAGGTGAGGATCCTGGCCATAGGAACTTCCATTTTCCCCGTAGGAGGCATGAGGGTGGGGAATCAACTATGGTGAAAGAATCATTTTTTTACTGTAATTCAAAGTTTTTAATATAATATTTAAACAGAGACTAAGCTCTTGTTTTCCTTTTCTCAAATAATCTCTCCATATTATGATATGATATCATAGATAAGATTGTGGGAAGAATGCTTAAAATTAATTTAAACAAGATTATTTTTACATAGTCTCAAAAGTTTCAGAAGCCCTAATTACCTAA
Organism: Smutsia gigantea; assembly: GCA_032199065.1. Lineage (NCBI taxonomy): Eukaryota > Metazoa > Chordata > Mammalia > Pholidota > Manidae > Smutsia > Smutsia gigantea. The sequence goes on along the minus strand of JAVSCE010008098.1, from coordinate 108,076 downwards.
TGCACTAATGATGAATTATTATCTATTCATTAAAGCAAGCCCTGTGAGACCCACTCATTTGATCTATATTCTCTAAAAATAATGAAATTGCATTCTTTAGAAATAGTCTATACTAAGATTTCTTTCCTTGGGCAAAATGCATTATCTGGCTGAATTAATTTGAAATAAATAACAGTTGGTACGTCACCAAATCCAGTTGACAGCAAGCAGGCAACAATGGAGCTCCCTGTATTCACTGTGCTGTAATGTTGTAACATCAGCCGGGGGACATTGGTCTTTCATTGCTCTAAAGTTCCTAAAAACAAAGCACTGAAATCAAGACTTTTTCTACACAGGTGATTGAAATGAATAGGGGCTGAAAATTTTGGATCTCTTCTCTTGCCCACTCACCTCCTTTTTGCACAGGAACTTCTCTTTGCTTCTTTGGGGACCTGATAACATGTAGCGACAGTGCTGAGGCAAGAGTGGGCTTACAAGGCTGGGAAGAAAGATGCTCAGGAAGTCAGTTAGATAAAAGCAATAGTGGTAATTGAAACATCAGCATATTTTAAAGCAGGGTTATTGTTAATGGACTGTAGTCAGAGGTACTGTGGAGAAAGTGAAGGTTCCTATGGCCAGGATTCTTGCCTGGCCCTGGTCGGCTTGCTCACTACAGATGCGTGGGCAATACGTTATTCTTGACTCTTTATAAAGAGCTCTGCCCCATGCCCTGGGCAACACAGCTGCAGGAGAGCAGAGGCTGGAGTGGTGGCAGCACTGAGGACAGAGACTCAGATGGCTGTGGGGGCAGAAGGGCCCAGAGGCAGAGACCGGCTTGCTGCAAGCAGACTCGCTGTGAGTGGACAAGATTCTAGTGACTGCTTGCCACCATGGGAACAAACTTGGGTATAAACCCTTTCACTCCAAGAATGTTCCATTATCTTTTTTCAGTCTCATTAAATCCATAGTGAACTTGTCTGGGGCTGAAACCCATTGGCAAGACACATACCCAGACTCAAGCCTAGCTCTACTGCTTACTAAGCCATGTGATCTTAAGCATACTACTTTCTCTCTCTGCCTCAGTTTCTTCATCTGTAAAATGGGGGTGAAATAGGACTGCCTCAGAAGGTCATTGTGAAGAGTAAAGGAAATGATGCATTTTGGAGTGCAAGCACAGCCCCTGGCACACAGCAAGCACACAGGACGGGTAGCTAAACCAAGAGGGCACAAAGGTGGCTCAGAGCAGGTGGTCACCACACTGAGCCATGACAGCCATTGCTTCTGCAGAGCCCTTGATTTTGAAGGCCTCTTTTCCTAGGCCATCCAATACTCTCCAGAACACCTGGCCTCCTGGTGCAGACACTGCACGAGTGACCTCACTTGGTTACTAGGATGGTTGATTTCCTTGAGACAGAACAGGGCTGCGTCAGTGTCCCTGTGTGCAGAGAGGTCTTACCTTTCAGATAGTGCAGGTAGCAGAAACTTGGCAAGACTAGAGTCCAGTTTCCTGTGTGGCCTCAGCCAAGTCAGTTAGCCTCTCTGGACCTTAGTTTCCTTGTCTTTAAGCTGATGGTAATGCCCACTTGCAGACAGCAATACACGTAGGGCATCACAGAGCCAGTGCTTTACTGATGGCCTGGTATTCTCTCTCCACACTGGAGGCCCACTGGAGAATGTTTATACCCAAGGGAGTTTTACCAGGATGGGTTCTCAGGTTCACATCCAAACCTTGACATGAGGCCTGGGTCACTTCCTCATCTCTGCTTCTACACATTCCTCACCAGATTGGGCAGAAGACTCGTGGCTTCACAAAACCACACATTTGAACCTACATGTTGGAGTCTTTTAAGTAGCTGCCGCTCTGATTCAGTTCTTGACCTGATAATGCTCCTCAGTTTGGAAGACTCATCCCTAGCCAGAAATGACACAGTCTAAAACTCATAGGGACCCGCCTATACAGTGAACTGATCGAAATTCTTTTCTGCCAGGACATCAAGCTGTACTTATTTGTGTGTGGGGAGGGTGGCTCCTTGACACGTATGAGCCCGGTCCTATCTCCTGGAACCTTAGGCCACCCACTCTCCTTGATATCTCCCTGCCACCACACACATATATGCACACTACCCCGTTAGGGACTCGACTCCACAAGTCCTCATTAAATCCAGTTATGGCTTTAAACCAGAGGGTGGGCTTTCAAAAAGATGTAGTAGTATTTTATGAGTGCTTGATACAAGTTCCCTTGCCTTTTCCAGGGAAAACAGAAGCCTATTTGGAAGCCATCAGAAAAAATATAGAATGGTTGAAGAAACACAACAAAAAAGGAAATAAAGAAGGTAAGGATTTAGGGTGGTTGTAAATTGCAGATTTCAGCCATTTGTCAGGCGTCCTTGTTAAATGAAGACCCCAAACTGGGCTAAAGTTTCTGCACAGATCCAAAAAAAAAAAAAAGAACTCTAGGTGCCTCTCAGATGCATAAGGGAACAGATCCTCCATTTCTCTTATTTTTCAATCAGCTCTCAAGCAAAGGCCTTTTCTTTTACATTTTTATTATGAAAATGTCAAACAAAAGTAGAGAAAATACAGTGAATCCCCCTGTATCCATCACCCACCTTCAATAATCACCTTCAACATTTTGCCCTTTTCTTGGAATATTAAAAAAAAAGTATTGTCCAAGCACATATTAAATGCACCCTGCAGTCCCAAAAGCATTTACTTAAAACACAGAACCAAACTCTGTTCTGCTTTGAGTGAGATTCACGAAAGACGGTAAGATGCAACCTCCCCTGTACCCCATGTCCCGGGGCCACCCCAGGAGCTCCAGCGTCAGTAAAGCTAGCTGGCCCTGCTCAGTGCTATCACAGATAGGCATGGCGGTGGAGCTCCAGAGTCAGTAAAGCTAGCTGGCCCTGTGTCTTGCCAATGGGTTTCAGCCCCGGGCAAGTTTGCTATGGATTCAGTGTGACCAAAGAAATTGACAGCAAATGTTCTTTGGGGTGAAAGGGTTTATTACCCGGCTTGTTCTCCTGCCGGTAGGTTGAGCACTAGCATCTCTGCCTCCGCCCAGAGCACTGGGCCGAGCTCTCTAAATAGCGCAATAATAGCTTATTGCCTAAAGGTGTGGAAGCGGTAGCCTAGCAACAAGCCAGTTACATCCTCAGGTGGTTTAAGTTCAGTGAGGATCCTGGCCATAGGAACCCCAACTTCCCACACCCTGCTCAGTGCTATCACAGATAGGTATGGTGGTGCCGAGGAGAAGAGAGGAGGGGGCATGTTCTCCTTTGGGAACAGAGACCATGGCGAGAAAGAACACCAGGAAAGCCTTTGTGGAAAGGCAAGTGAGGAGAGATGGAGGCAGAGGGAACACTAGGTGCTAAGACATAAAGGGACTAACTAGAGGGACAAATTCTGGGAACTGGAGCCATTCAGTTTCCCAGGGGCACTGTGTGTCTGTGGGGAGGACCTGCACAGAGGGCCCGGAAGGTGGGCAGTGGCCAGGCCAGGAAGCAGCTTGTGCACCCTGCAAAGGTGGTTAGTTTAGTCACAGGAGCCTAAATCAAGGCTCAGTTAGGTTAAGAACTGAGAAGTCTACCTTGCAGCAGTGTGGTTACAGATTGAGAAAATAAGATCACAGAAGAGAGATTCAAGGGAAGGATCTGGAGCAGAAATGATGGGGCTCAAACCAAGGCAAGTCAGAGGAAATAAAGAAGACAGGAGAAATTTGAGAGAAAATCATGGAGAGGAGCCTAATATGATTCCTAGGTGCCTGGCCAGAGCACTGCAAAGGGATGCTTTTAAAATGAGATAAGCAGTGCTTTTCAAACTTTGAAGTGCCTTTAAATCACCTGTGCAGCCGCTAAATGTCCTGACGCCAGGTCACACCTCAGTATCACTGTCTTGCCAATGGCTTTCAGCCCCAGACAAGTTCACTATGGCTTTAGTGAGACCAAAGAAATAACAGTGGAGTGTTCTTGGGGTGAAAGGGTTTATACCTAGCTTTATTCTCACAGTGGCAGGTCAATCACTAGAATCCCGTCCACTCAGAGCGAGTCTGCATGCAGCAAGACGGTCTCTGCCCCGGGCCTCTCTGCCCGCACAGCTGTCTCAGACTCTGTCCTCGCACTGCCACCGCTCCAGCCTCTGCTCTCCTGCAGCCTTGCAGCCCTGCCACCATGTCTCCCAGAGCACTAGGCAGAGCTCTTTATATAGAGTCAATAATGGCGCCTGTGTATAGTGAGCTAGCCAGCCAGGGCCAGGTGAGAATCCTGGCCAGAGGAACCTTCATTTGATCGACAATCGCTAAACCCAAAACTTGAGGGGCAGGACTCAGGCATCAGTTTTTTTTAACACCCTCACCATTTCGCTGTACAGCCAAGTTTGAGAATTGCTGAGATTGAGCACAGTGGGAAGAAGAGGTATTTTCAGCCCCCGTTTAACCATGATCTTCTCTGTTGAGTGAGAAGGAAAGAATTGCCAGGTCTTCATACTTTATGTTCAAATGATAGGAATTTCCAGGCTGTCAGTTCTATTAAAATTCACATGAACTGTATTTCATCAAATCTGTCATTGATTGAAAAATGCACCATTTCACGTAGTACTAAAGAAGAAAAATTATAATGTGCTATCAGTGACTGCGAAGACTTTAAAATTTAAACACAAGTTTATCTTAGAATCAGTGTAACGCAGTAGGTACCAAAATACATTCTGAAACCAATGTAAATTGTGTAGTCTACCAATTTGGAGTATTTATTTCACTAATTAACATATGTATCAGACCCCTGGTCAGAACCAGCAACAGCTTGCAATTCAATCTTCCACTTCCAGAAACGGCCAACCTAGTGAAGCACAGAACTGTGGTGCTTGCCTGTGGAGGGCATCTTGCCGGTGGGTTTCAGCTCAGGCAAATTCACTCTTGATCTGGTGAGATCAAAATATGACAATGAAACATTCTTGAGGTAAAAGGGTTTATACCAGCTTTAGTCTCCTGCTGATAGGTTGAGCACTAGACTCACATCTGCATCCAACAGTCCGCAGGTCTGTAATCCTCCTACGTCTCTACCTCCGCCCAGAGCGCGGGGCAGAGCTTGTTATATAGTGACTCAGTCAATAATAGCCCATTGCCTATGGGTGTAGAAACAGTAGCCTAGCAGCAGGCCAGTTACATCATCAAGGAGTTTAGGGTCAGGTGAGGGTCCTGAGGACAGTGTTGAGCCTGTTGCTCCCTTCTGCCTCCAGGAAGTAAGGGGGACACACAGTCACCCTCCTGAAGGCAGAAGTAGAGAGCTCTTCCTCCACTGCCTTCTGATGTGCTCTGTTGAACTTGGGTCGCCCTGCAAGCCTGTGAAAATCTAGGTCCTAAGACCAATGCAGTGGCTGCTGCTGGGTAGGCAGGAGGTCTTGCTATTAGGTCTGACCTTCCTCTGCCGATGCCCTTTGTCTGGCAGGGGCCTGGGTAACGTGACCGTCCTTCCCACATCCAGGAAAGGGAGGTCCATGTGATGTGGTAGTGAGCATGATGGTAAAATCTTACAAAACCTTAATAAAGAAGTCTGTATTTCTTAAAAGGTGAGTCATAGCCCTTATCTTTTTTGAGCCTAACAACCTTAAAATCTCTTACAAGATTAGCAAGGCAGCTACAGACTTATGTGCTCTAAAAGCCAGCTGATGGCCTTTCCTCTGCTTTTCCCACCATGCACAGTGGTAGCTATGTCATAAAGATAGTTTTTCCATGTCAAAACAGAGCAAAACAATTTCCTGTTTGTCCATTCAAATCACCTGGACCTCATCACGTCCATCCTTGGGAATCTGCCTTTTGTCCCACCAAAGATGTTGAGCCTGCCACTGATTCTGAGGAGCCTGTATTGATTTGAACCATGACAATCAAGAGGCAGCTCTTTGTGCTGAGTCAGTCTGGAATCAGCCTATCAGGTGCACACGAAATGTATGTTCAGCTTGATTCTCTATTTTCTGCCTGAGAAAGGGAGAAAACAAAACAACACAAGACCCCAGCCCTTACTGAATGTCTGTCTGCAGCACTTAGCTGCTCCACATTCACTCCTTCAAGGCCGTAGAGTGGTCAAAGCAGGGACTGCAGACAGATCTGGGTTCAGAACCTGCCTCCACCACGACCTGGGCAAGTGGCTTACCTCCTCTGTCCTGTCTCTTCCTCTCTGAACTGGGGATCCTCATCCTGGCCTCGTGGGGCTTTGTGAGGAGCAGTTAAGATGCTGGTTGTAAAATGCTCGATGCTGAGAATTCTCCCTTTGACTCTCATGCCTCTTGGAGAGCAAATGCCCTCTTCAGTGACAGGAAGATAGGCTCAAAGCCTCAGCTCGCCGTGGTATGATAAACAGCTGGTGCTTGTCGCGAGGCCTTTGTGCTTACTTTTCCTTTCATGCAGGGCCTTTGGGGTGCCCAAGTGACCCAGATCCCAGTTCCATTCAGACTAGCTAAACGTGGCCGTGGAGTGCTCTGAGTGTTTGCGCCGCACTCTTTCCTTTCTCTTCCCTTTACAAACTGAAAGAAGGCGGGGCCCTACTCCAAGGGGCTGCCAATGGCCAAGACAAATGACACCGTCCTCAGGGAACTTGGCCTCGGATGGTCTGGAGGGTGGGAGACACACATGTCCAGCTATGAGGGATGTGTGCCATAAATTTTAGTATCACCATAGGATGTATTGTGTCAGCCATTTAAAGTGTTACTAAAGAATATTAATGCTCACAGTATAAAGTTAAGTGACGGGCAACTAGTTATTAAGTGTGTGTGTGTGTATATATATATATATATATATATACACACACTCTGTGTTGAGATAGATGTATTGAAAAGCTAAAAGAAAGAGAATGCCAACTGTGGTTATTTATGATTAATAGAAACCAGGTGACAAATTTCATTTTCATGTTTCTGTATTTTCCATTGTTTAAAACAATAAGCATATAAAGAATCAAGGGAAGATGTGGGTTTTTTTTTAAGCTTTCAGAAAGATGACACAGGCAGCCTACTTACTTAGAGATCTCTTTATTTTTAGTGGATGGTTTGATGGTTTACATAGAATTTTTGTTTAAGTAGGTCAGAGGAACCATAAGGAGGTTACAGTTTGGTTTTGTGCCATGCATAGAATTCAAACACTGTGAAAATCAAGGTAATTCTTAATTTGGAGGAAAAAAAGGTGGTTTGTCAGATCAACAGAAACTCAGTGTAACCAGTAAGGTCAGAAAGTCAAAACGCCTGCTTCTGATGGTAACTTTTACTACCCATGTGACCTTGAACAAGGTACTTAAGCTTTAGGGTCTTGTTAGCCCAAATGTGAGTCCTGGACCAGCAGCATCACTAGCTCCTGGAAACTTGTTTAAAGCACACAATCTGGGGCCCCACCTCAGACCTACTGAATACAAATCTGCCGCATCCCAGGGGCCCCAGGTGATGGGTGTAAGGTTTGCAAAGCCCTGGCCCGTGAGCCAGCACGCTCGTGGTCAGATGAGGGAGACACTTCCCACTGCAACACCTCACAGGTGTGATGATGATGAGCAAATACGCTCATACATGTAAATATGACTTTAAACTGAAAAATACTGCATGAATGCCGAGACCACAAATGTCTCCCAGTGTGAAAGACTGCATGGTAGTTGTACAAAATGCTTCTTAGCTAATGGTAATCACTGTAATGGGATTGCTCTTTCTTGATCTCTGCTTGTGATACTCTAATGATATTTTCCAGATTATGACCTTTCAAAGATGAGGGACTTCATCAACCAACAAGCTGATGCTTACGTGGAAAAAGGCATCCTTGATAAAGAAGAAGCCAATGCCATCAAGCGTATTTACAGCAGCCTGTAAAAACGGCAGGCCATCCAGGCATCCTTAGATTGTTTCAGAAAACATAATATAGCTTAAAGTAAAACACTTCTAATTCTGTGATTAAAGTTATTTTGACCCAAGGATTACTAGGAAGTGCTGAATTTACAGTAGTTAACCTTTTAGAAGTGGTTAAAACATAGCTTTCTTGCCAGAAAAACTTTCTGAAAAGTAAAGTTGTATGTAAGCTGAGATTTTGTATATAGAATCCTTATTTCCTGATAGATTTATGTTTTATAATCAGAGATATGTTGCTTTGAAAAAGCCTGTAATGGACTGAACTTAAAACTGAACCTTTTTCCCACTGTAACACACACATAAGCACCCCCTGAAGAATTAGGGGGCTCTTTTCAAGGCATGCTGGGTACCAAAGCACCTCAAAGAACATGTCTGTTACACGATGTCATTTCCACTACCAGTTCCCTTTTGGGAACTGAAATAAATTCACATTTCCTCAAAGCCTCTATAGCTTAAAGCATAACTCTCCGCTTTTTTTAGCTGCTCCTGCTGGCTGTTATCAGACCTGATAGCACAAAAAGGAACGTAAGAAATGGACATAGGATTTGCTGGATTTATTAACAATTTCCCCCCACTCTTAACATTTTTTACTAGTGAGTTTTCAGACATTGAGCTTGTTTATTAAGAGGGATATCTATGTACTCTCCAAGGAGAAAAATGAAGTCATAAACATTACATAAAGTGAGGAAAAAATTCATGCCGTATGTGAGCTATCTAAACTGAAATTGATCCAAGCCAAGGTTTCTCAGCAGAGAGCGAGAGGCCAGTTAGTAGGGTAGAAACAGAGAAGAGTCATTTCCTTCTCTGAGAAGCAGAGCTCGTAGATGAGCTTCCCTGGAGGAAAAAAATTAATGCACTTTGGTCTCTTCGCATTCCTCCTCGTCAACCCCCATCACACACACAGCCCTGAAAGCAACACACAGGGGCCCACGGTCCTCCGATGATGTTAATGGGCAATGTGGCCAAACTAAAGAATGCTTTGAAAATATTATTCAGTATAAATTAATTACATAAATATGTCTTTATATATTTCAGTTGAAAATCATAAAGATAATACAATACGACTTCAAACAGCCTTCTGTCCTGAATGCCCCTACTTGGTATTCACTTTTTGGAAAGAATGGGAACTTCCAGGGAAATTTTAAGAGACTACTGTTCAAGGGTAGGAAAGCACTGCTCCTCCTCCCCACCCTCCCTAGAGTTGCAAAAATCAGCAATAGGCAAAGCCTGTCACACACAAAAACTAACCTCAATACGTTCTAGAGAAGCCAGCACTCACTGGTGAGCTGGGAGAGGGAACTAAAAAGGCCTCTGCCTGAACAACACGAGCTGAAGCACATTGGCTTTCATGGTGTCTTTGATAACACGACTACTTCACCCCCGTCCTACAGTCCAGACAGGTTCCTGTGCCAGAGACAGAAAACTGTCTGACACATTTTATCCATTCACTTTTTTATAATTTATCTAGGTCTCTGTGTAGTATTATTTTTTTTAAAGTAGGAAATTTACGTAGGGAGTTTATTGTAGCTTTCTGAGACACATTAATTAGCTCCTACTGATAACCAAGACAAAAGGGAGATCTTCAGTCCCATTTGATAAATGAGGAGACTGGTTCACAGAAAGCACCTGGGCACAGGATAGTAAGGCCAAGAAGTGGTAATGTTGGGAGGGACTAGACCCCAGGTTTCTTGTCTCTCAGACCTCTCCTCCCAGTGACTCTGTGCAAGGCAGGGACTCAAGTGCTCTAGTGCAGGACAGTTTAACTGCAGCCATGATAAACTCAAAAATTTTAACATTTTGAAGAGGGGAGAGACATTTTGGCTAGAAATTGCTAAGAGATACCTTAGGCAAAAGTAAAATACTCAGAAAAATGATTTTGAGATTGTGGTCTTAATTTCAAATCTCAGTTTACGTTTTAAGTTTTGGATAGTGTTCTTGGATTCATGTCTTTTCGAAAGCTCTCAAATTTCAAATAATCTCAAATTATTTTATGTTAAACAGCACGATAACTACATTTTTTAAACGTTCCTAGGCTGCCATGGAAGCCTGGGCCATTTCTAACATACACAACTGTTCCCTTTATTTTTTTCTTTTAGTTTTCTCCTCTTCCAACTAACTCCCCACCGTTCAGGTACTAGTGGCTACAAACACGCAAGAAAAATGCAACAGAACAGCAAAGGATGGTCATGAGATTACCCACGGCCAAGAGGGCAGGAAATACAGGAAATAAAAACAGATGTTATTATCATGAGGAGAACTGAGAAAGAACAAAAGGGATCATGGATGTTATGAACAAGAAATTCAAGACAAGGGCAGACAGCTAGTCTCCCATTCCTGCGCCAGCTGGTCAGCCTCAGGGCTTGGATCTGTGCAATTTCTGGTTCTGCAAGCTCTGATGCACTAACGCCTAAAGGCATGGAAGACCTGGAGGAGAAAGAGGGGAAAGAGAAAGGCAGGGGAGATCAGAAGAGAAACACAGGTCCTTTTTGCCCCACAGAAAACACACTCCTTTGGGGACTGGGGAGGGATAAAATATGGGGAATTTTTCAGGAAGCTGAAAGATTTATTTAACCTGGTACTTGAACAGAAATTGAGGCCAACAAAATTTATTGGCAAAGATTATATTGCTTAAGGTTTACTGCTGTAAACTGTACATATAATAAAAGTAAGACAAATAATGTGAATAAAAACCTAACCCTCCATTCGAATGAGCTCAGTCACTAGAAAACACTATAAAGTGACTCATCAATGAAATCTAAACTAGGATTCACCAGTATGTCAGCATGGTATTTCTTATATCTTCCTCTGATTGTATTTCTTGTTTTTACCCTACCTGAAACACATCAGGTCAAGTACTATAAAAGTGCAAAGGTTACTAGCAACCATAATTGCTTTGCTTTTAGACTACTGAAGCTTTGCTTTCAAAATTCCAATAAAACCATTAAAATGGAGGACAATCTGTCACTATTTCAAAAATATAATTCAAAAATCAATTTCACTGAAGAAAAATTGAAGACTCAAATATGAAAACATAGTTTATTTTCTCATTCAGACTTTTGTATTTTTACAAAATAGCAGACAAAATTTGGTTCTTTATATTAATACAGAATATGTAATACATATTGAAACATATATATATAATATAGAGCACTTAAGTATAAACACAGCAAAGTCAGCATCACTTAAACAGCAACCATGTTGTTCACACAATTAGGATTTCTCAGGCGCTAAACATTGTTTTTAGCTTGAATACGTATATAGTCTTTGATGCTTCATGTCAACTAGTATTTACAAAAGCTAGTCTAAAAACTACCACCACCTATAAAAGTAATGAGTCTTAGGATACAATTTTGCTATCATGCCATCATAAAGACTTAAAATGATAAGAGCCAAAGGGAACTAATCACTTCCTGCCACTGCAGGAGGCAGACCTACTAATCGTGACTTAAAGAGGTGCGCTATGAGGATACAAAAAGGATGCTTTGGAATCCTCGATTGATCTCTTTATGCTCCAACCATCTCTTAATCCAGGCGAGATTACACCCCCAATCATCTAACTGTGATAGAGGGAAGTTGCACAGAGGCTTTCTTCATCTCTGAAAAAAAGAAATAATTCAGCATAAATCAGTGTTTAAAAACTATATCCACAAAACTAACACATATACTTACTACACCACTTAATATCTGCTTGCCAAAGAAAGGCAAAAGTATATCAACTTACAATTCAAACACACCTTGAAAGTTGTATGAAATGTAAATACTCATTAAAGTGTATCTTATTGTCTACATTGTTGGTGTCTCAGCTATTGAAATTAAGGGTGGTACATGTTATATATTTATATTTTTATATTATGCTTAAAGTATATTATGATTATAAAATGATTATATTCATGTTTATATTTGTTTGTATTTTTAATATTCCATCTCTTTCTCAAAAAGGTTTGAGGCATCAAACAGCATACATACATTAAGATGAATAAAATAGAAATTAAAAATCAGGTTTAAGGAAAAGGATACAATATACTAACCATAAGAAATATTATATAACATTGTATATCAACTATATTTATATTTTAAAAAAGAAATACTGTAGTTGTTGAACTGAACATTAATTTTAGTAGCAATCTTCATGGTAGGCAGGGCAGAAAAGGAAACACCATAGGTTGTGCCATTTGTGGAATCATAAAGGACAAAAGCAACCAGTTCCGTAGAAGAGAGAAAGGTTTGCCCTAACACCAAATTAAAGAACAAAGAAAAAAGCTCACATGAGAAACACCAGGTAACAAGTAATGGACAATGTGTTTGACAAATTTGATAAGATTCAGTATTCCACAGATAATCTCTAAGGCATGGCTTCTCTGAAGGGGTCAACTCGATGTCTGTGCTTGGCCACTATCCAGAATTGCTAGCTGGACAGTTACACAACTGAAGCAAAGAAGCAAATGTTTTATGATAAATAACAGAGACTTAAAAAAAAAAGAGGCATTGAAATAGATAAAGCCCTATGTAGAATGTTTAGGCTTCATATATAAAAACAGGGTTTTCTAGAATTCAAACACAGCTTTTTATTAAAGCAAAAAGAAAGAAAAGATTTGGCCAAGGAAGGGTTATCTTACAAGTTATTTAGCCTCTGACATTTTACCAGCACATTTTTACCTGCTTTCTTCTTTTAGTTTCTTGGCTGCCTGTGTTGATAACTTGATCTGCAAGTCTAGTCTCTGCAGGAAGTCTTTGGCTGACACTTCCTCGGGCTGCACAGTGGCCTTGGGAGGACTGGGAGGAGAGAGGTCTTCCTTAGCTGCTACGGGCTCCTCTTCATAAGGAAAACTGCCATCAACAGTTTCATTTCCTGGAGCATCCACTGAGTTAAGTCCATTAAACAACAAAGGCTTCAGTGATACAACTGGGATGTTCAAAGTTTTCTTCAGAAATATACAATCATTGGTAAACAGTTTATTTGCCCTTTTAATCTGCTCCATCTAAAATATAAAAAAGGGAATACAGAGTTACATATAAACAAATCCAGAAGTAGATTTGTTCTACTAAACTAAAAATATTCATGAGCAAAATGTGTGCAATGCTTTCTCTGAATCTGAGATTCTTAATTTGAGTTTATTCGTCTCCCCAATACCTCCCATTATTTCAAGAAATGTCAGGAAATTCTGTTTCCCAATTTAAAAACAACTTTTCATCTTCTTCCACTATATTATTTACCACAAAAGGCAGCTTTTACCAAGCAGCCTTAAATCCCTGAAGTTAAAAAATGCAGCATTTTTAGCATTTAATAAATTCCATTCTTATTTTAACATTTATGTTATCTGATATTTTTAATTTATTTATTTACTAGTGCTGTTACATACAAAGAACTTCCAGTGTCTCTAGAATTGTATTTGGTAAATATAATGGATGCAGTAGATAGTACAGAGATGAGTACAATGAGAATTTGGAAGAATGGTGTGGACTGAGGCTACAGTCATGAGGAAAGGCTGCAAAGAGATGGTGGGGTTCTGAGTTTGATCCTTTTGACTTTAGATGGTCCTTGGAGAATGGGTAGAAGTGGAACAGGTAAGGAAAGGAGATGAGGAGGACTTTACATACAAAATCTCATTCTTTCTACCCTACTAAGTAGATATTTGAAGATCCATTTTACAAATAAAAGAAACAAAACTCACAGAGATTACATACCATGGAATCATACAACTGGCAGATGAAGAAGCTAGAGTTTAATACAGGTTTCTATAACCTCAAACTCTTTCAGAGCCTGTGGATGCCTCTCCCAAACCACAGATATGAGGAGGGGAGGTGGAGGGAAAGAGGGAATGGACTTCATATGTGTTATCTCATGTACCCTTCATGACAGTGCTGCAATCTCCATACAATCATCTCCTTTTCACAATGAACAAATGGAAATTCAAGAGAGTTAAGTGGCATGCCTAAGTCCCCAGTGCTGGTAAGTCCAGACAGGACTCAGACTGCTGGTTCTGAGCACCGTGGAGAAGTGCTCACTCTAATGTTCATGACACCGTACTACAGTGCAGATGCAGACTTCACCACCCAACTAAGTGGGGAACTTGCCCCATGGCAGGCTCTTTCCATGCATTGTTCCACCGATTTTCACAACCCGTTGAGGTGTGAACTGAGACAGTTTGGTGCAATAGCCAAGCACACAGGCTTCAGAATCTGACAGCCTGGTTTCAAATCCCAGCTCCACCCACACGAACTATCTAAACAGGAGCTTGTTACTTCTCTCACTGAGTCTGTTTCCTCGTGTGTAAAACAAGGATCATCTACCCTTCATAGGGTTTGTCAGAAGGATTAAATAAGAGTTTATACACATCCTTGCATAGAGGAAAAAAGAAAGAAAAGAAAGGCAGGCAGATAGAAAGGAGGGAGGGAGGGAGAAAAAGAAAGGAAGGAAGGTAGGAAAGAAGGGAGAAGAAAAAGAAATAGGGGAGATATAAGATATATATATATATACATGAAAGAGAGAGGGAAGAAGGGAGGGAGGGAGATATTATTTAGCAGAGTACCTGGCAGTAGATGGTACTTAGTACTCTTTTCTAATGAAGAAATTAAGATGCACAAGAAATGATTGATTTGACTGAGTGCACACGGCTCTTTAAATGCATGGGCTGCAATTGCTGTCTGACACACACCCGGATAAAAGTTCATGACTAACGGGACCAAATTATGGGGATCCTTTAATGCTAAATTGACTACGAGTGAAAAAAATTAGATTTCTACTTCAAAGAACCTGAAAAAACAATAGTCCGATACTAAATGGGTCTTGCTCCTCCTGCTTTCCTGCTATGAGCCGTGTCCCCACAAACAGCACGTTTAAAGCTTTCTTTTCTCTCTTGTAAAGATACTACATTAAAGTATCTTTTGTGTAGGGTGGGATGGTCTTTGTGTTCTGTTTTCTAGTTAAAGGACAGAGGCAAGGGTGAGAAAGAACATGAATGGACAGGTGCATTTCAGAGACAAACTTAAACCTGAAAAATCCTAATTATCTCTGGTCCTGCCCAGGCTTAGATTTGAAAGATTTAAATAACTTGAATACTTCCTTCATACAGGTTCAGGTATGTTCTAATCTGCCTTTAGTGACCCCTGTTTTTACCACCTAGAATCTACCTCCTCCATCTCCCTTAGTGTGTGGGCTTCCCCTGAGCCCTCCCCAGGCCCCTGCCCTTCGGAACATCACAGTGGTCTGTCTTTCATGATCCGTCACAGTCCCTTCTTGGAACATTGCAGAGATGCAAGGAGACTTTTGCTGGATCTGGGAGGGGAAAGGTCCTCTATTTTTTTCTGCTAGGAAGAGATGGGCCTGGAGTTGCGGCAGCCATCCTGCCACCTCATGGAACCTGACAACAAGGCCACCTTGGAGAAGAGCAATAAAACTTCTGAATTGAAGCCTGAAGCCGGAATACTCTAGTTTTCAGTTCCATGAGCCAATAAATGCCATTTTCGATGTGTGTGTGTGTTTTGTTTTTTGCTTAAGGCAATCTGAGTTAGGTTTTCGGTCACTTGTAAATAAAAGAACCCTCACTGATACAATGCCCTTTGACGTGCCTGGTGGCAGGGGCCTACAACTGCTAACAGTCATTGTGTTCTGAGAATAATGATGGAGGACAGAAACAGATGGGAACACCAGGATCTGATTGCTGAGACAGGGCTGGGAACATCAAACAGAAACTATGAATTTCTTCAGGATAACAACCATTATTCCTATAGCTTCCCTGGGTCTCACAGAGATCTAGGGCTCACTAAGTGCTTGGGAGGGAGGGAGCAATGGATGGAGGGATGGATGGATGAATACAGGTCAGAGGAACAGGTATAAAGGATGAACCCAGAGAAGTAACCAGAAAGGGGCAGTAAGTTATCTGTTGTTGGTTATTCTCCCTCTAAGCACACCCTCACCTCCCAATGCACTCCCCACTCTTCCTGAGCCTGCTCTGAACTCCAGGAGGCTGGCCTCTTGAGTACCGCGCTACCCAAAGCCTCCTGCCCAAAGGAAGGCACCAGCAAAATGACACCGTTAATCCGTGGCTGCACTCCTTTACTGCGGAGCCCCTGCCAGGCGTCCCAGTCTGAGGCTACGGGTCTCATGGGTGTTAGGTACGCCACACCCTCCGCTAGCCCTGCGGATTGAGGGGCAATGTCTCCCTGCTGTTGCTAGTGTCCAGTGCCTCACCATCCCTTGTGGGTTCCTGTAACCCTGCTCATGCTTTGGAAAATGTCCCTGCATTAAGCTCTCTGCCCACACTCTCTGTTTCCTGCCAGGACCTGACCACCATATCTATCATTCAAAGCAACACAGAGCATCACTGTCAGTCAGCGACAGGGAGCACAGGAAAGGGGCCTGGGCCAAAGGCTGGGTGTAGGCAGGGAATCCACATGGAGGAAAGGGCAGGGCTCACTGATGATCAACAGAACTGCAGCTCTAGTCTGTGAGCTTCTTCAGGTCAGGGACTGTGCCCACCATCTCCGGCTCAGTGTTGTCAGCAAGCATTCAAGGTGTACTTTGACCGTTATGTCTAGACTCTAAGGTGGTAAACAGGACGCCAGCATTAAGGACATCAGGGATATCCAGCCATAGTTAGAATCAAGGTGGAGCCAATGTAAGGGTGGGCAGATTTGAGTCTGAAGGTGAAAACAGGTAAATGAACTTAACTTAAAAGTTGTAGTTAGAAACAGGCTCTGGGGCCACACCTTCTGGGTTCAAATCCTGGCTTTGCCACTTTCTAATCTTCTCTATGTCTGTTTTCTTTTCTGTAAAGTAAGAGTAATACTAGTACCTTGCACACAATATAATCATTATGAGGATTAAATGCATTAATTCATGTGAAGCATTTAAAACAATTCATGGCACACAGGAAGCACTAAAAAATGTTAGCAACTATTACCATTAAATTTGGTTAAAGTGAGAAAGCAATGGGTAAGAGCAGATCCTAACATGTATTCAGCAAATGAGAAGGAAGGAGGTAGGAATTTCTCCCAATAAAATATTTCTCCCACAAAGAACGGATTTACAAAGAATATGTCATATAAACAAGACCTGCTGGATATATGCTGTCACTGCCCTGAGGTGTCAGCTTTAAGGGTTTTTATTTTTCAAAAAGGTAATAAATTTCATCTTAACTTGGTCTCCTTTACAAGCCATGGCTTGAACTAATGGCACAGGCTCCACACTCTGTTACCTATAGTAAAGATAAAGAATGAAACTGGCCATGCAGAGAGCTACACACACGCGTTCCTGCCCAGAGAGCCGGGGCAATGCCCCAGAGCAGGAGAACATGGTGTGGCTTAAGTGTGGGGGCCATGAGCAAGCTCCAGTCACTCGGGGCCTTGGATGCCATGGTAAGGAGCACGGACTTTATTTTAAATGTGATGAGAAGCTATTGGAGGGTGAAGGAAGGGAGTGACATGACCTGATTACGGTTAAAGATCGTGTGGGCAGGGTTGTGGGAAATGGATTGATAAGAAAGAGGCATTAGTGGAAACGGGAAGCCCAGTTACAGAGGAAACCACAGTAGCACAGACAAGAGAATGCAGATAATCCCGAACAGTGAAATGGTGTTTTAGGAATGTTTTATACACTCATCTGAACATAGATGGGTCTAATGTTCTGGAAATTTCACCTCACATACAGCAAAGAAAACTCATGGTACTGTCCAAGGAAGAGCTGGAGAATTGTGTGGCTTTCCCACCTGCCCTCTGCTCAACATTTCCCAATATCCAATTAAAGTTTCTTTTAATTTATTTTTTGCCAAGGACAAAAGTAGCCCAGATGTTATTGTGCAAAAATTTGTAATTCCTCTGAACTGTTTGTCTCCAAGGTTTAGAACTAGACTCCTTGTGTTGAAAGATATTGTTAAAAAGTTAAAAATTTTCAATATGAGGAAGAGGTCTCTAAAGGTGGGTGTTCTTCCATGAATGAATGGGCATCATGATGAAATAAAGGAGCCCTCATTGTGTCTCATGCAATGCACACACTTGTCAGGGGTACTACAGAAATAATTTAAATACTGAAGCTCTGGAACTATCCCAACCCTGAAACTCCACCATTACCAAATGGAAATGATTATGTTAATGATAACTGTCCAGTGTGTTCACATTCTAGCATGCTTAACTGCAACTGCAATAAAAGGCCATCAAGTTCCAATGTTAAAAAAAAAACACAAAATAAAAACAGATGCCTCAAGTTTTGGATATGACAAGGATTTGATTTTTGACAGCCTTGAAAATTGCTGTTGCGATTTTTCTTTCACTGTCACAGTCTTAGGTGGTGCTGCAAAACATAAAGCAAAGGGCAGTAAAATGGAGGTCTTAGAGGACTCTGTGACCCACCCTCCACAATCTATCACCTTTCCTCTATGTTACTGCTAGAGTTGTCCTTCTAAAACTAGATCAGATCATGCCAGACCTTGGATGGATGGTAGAGAAGGGATTACCTCTGGGGAAACCATGTTGCCTTCAATATAAAACCCAACTGCTGGAGCTTTTTTTTTTAATCCAATGTATTTAAACTAAAAAACAAACTAACCAGTTCACCCATTTCTCCCACCCTTCTGTTCAACATTTCCTAATATACCCAATTAGTGCTGAGAATAGAAAGTGTGACCTTTCCAAAGTGACTACCCTGCTTCTTGGGGGCAGGTGAGTGGTGGGAAGATACAGTAATCAAACGCTTGGTTTCAAAAGTCTCTCCCGATCAGGACTGAAAAGCATGACTCAGTGAAATTTACTGTCTGGTCACTAAGAAGCAGATTACAAATAGTTAAAAAGTTAACAGGATGGCCACAAGGTCAATCATGGGGAAATTAAGTAGAGCAAATTGCAACCAATATCTTAAAAACAACTTATTTAAAATGGCTCCCCTGTAAAAATATCTTGTAAAGGTGAATTCACTTTGGAAAGAACCCACGGAACTTTCCCCCAAAACGTATTTCAACAGCAGCCGCAGGG
Source organism: Smutsia gigantea (assembly GCA_032199065.1). Taxonomy (NCBI): domain Eukaryota; kingdom Metazoa; phylum Chordata; class Mammalia; order Pholidota; family Manidae; genus Smutsia; species Smutsia gigantea. Next base: position 89,263 of record JAVSCE010008098.1, on the reverse strand, counting down.
CATGGCTAAGAACTCTCTGGAGGCTACTCTGGTCAGTTTCACCAGATGCTACCTGCCTAACTGTGAAGGTAACATCTTCTTCCTCCATTCCTTAAAAAAGACAAACTTCCAAAAACGGTTCAAGATACATAATAACTAACATTTACACAGCACTGTGACTTACAGTCATACACACAACTCTCATTTGATGATCATTATCATTTTACGGAAAACATTTAATTAAACATTAAAGGATTCTCCCATGATCACTGTCTACTAAGTGCTAGATTTGCCATCCCACTGTTTAGTTCCAGGTGTTAGTGGCAATCAGACTCCTCCATTGCCATGTGCTAATGGGGAAAAGGATTTATTTCTTCTCCAGGCTATTTCAGAAGACTATATGAGATTCCATTAGTATGAAATGTCCAGAAAAGGCAAAGCTATAGATTAGAGAGTAGAGTCCTAGTTGCCTAGGGCTGGAAAAGGGAACAGGGAATGCGCAGTGGCACAGGGATCTTTTCAGGGTGGTGTAACTGTTCTAAACTTGGATTGCGGTGGTGGTTGCACAACTCTGTAAATTTACTAACAAGTCCTTGAATTCTACACTTATGGGTGAATTTTGTCATATGTAAATTATACCTTAATAAAGCTGTTTTTAAAAAAAGGATACAGGAGAATCTTATTAAGACCCCAAATTAATAAAGGCTACTTTACCATACCTTTCCACTACAGGTGGCACTATTTATTTATGGCTCTCTTCCACCAGCAAGGGTCAACATTTCTGCCAGTAGCAGGTGCTGAAGTTACAAACATGACAGATTTACATGCATTTATACTTCTAACTCACAAGACTTGTTCTCCCTAAAATGGCAATCATTTCACCTTTCCTCAGCAAGGTGACTTCTGTTGGGGGAAGTGTTAAGCAGCGATTAGGCTCAGAAGCTCATTGGAAGACCAAGAGAAGACCCTAGGAATAAAACTGGTCAGGAAGTGCTGGAGATAATGTAGCCTCTGGAGAGTGGAGAGGACAGCAAGTTGCCAAGGGAAGCAGAGAGAGGAAGAAAAAGTTTATGCAAATAATAGGTCCCCTCACTGCCTTCTACCCACCTTCAGTTTCTATGCTGTTCTCTGGATGTTTTTCCAGGGTCCCTGAACAAAGGGTTCACAGTGGCTTGCTGGAACTGTTTGCTACAGAAGCGTACATCCAACTGAGAGGAGCTAGGATCACCACAAAAGCCATAGCCATAAATCTGCAATCTGGGTTAGGAAAGCAGCCTTAATGTCTTGGTGGAAATAAGCCCAGCCAGGGAAATCCAGCCCAAGCAAGTTCATGTCTGAGATCTCAACTGTATTTAACAGTTTCTCAACTCAGCCCAAATAGTTTCAATTTCTCAGACCCACTTCCTCAATTGCCTCTAACTCTGGTAGAGATGCTCAAATCTAAAACTGTATTTGATTCAGTGTGAAGACCCGCTGCTGGTGGAAGAGGAGGGAACCAGCACCAAGAACCAGCAGTCTTCTTGCTGTAGGTTGGAGATGTAGCCTCACATCAAACTCTGCAATTCAAGTCAAGCAGGCTGCACCCTCTCACCCAACCCCCGACCTGGGTCCCATCTTTCAGGGTCTGCTCAACTCCAGGACCCCATGATTTCATACCAGTCAAGCTTTCCTGTGGCTTAAGTCCACACAGATGTGGAGTACCCACCAGGTGCCAGACTCAGACTAGACAGACTATAGCAACGAATCAGACAAGCAGCCTGGCTTCTCAAGCAGCTACAGGCATTGAAAACACAGCTGATTGAACTCACCAAGAATAAAAAGAGGACAGTATATATTATCTTGTAGCATCAAAACCTAGTATGACCCCAAACAAACCAGGCTCAGTAATAAGTAGGTAAAAAAAAAAATTCATGTCAGTTATCAAGACCTATGAGTGACTTTAAAATAGATGGTGGGAAGGGTCATCAAGATATTTTCTAAGTCACTAGCAGCAGAACTGGGATCCATCAGGTAGTCAAACCTGGCCAGGTTCTTGGCTGTCCACATTTCTCTTTTTTATTAAGTTATTATTGATACACACTCTTATGAAGGTTTCACATAAAAAGACAATGTTACTACATTTACCCATATTATCATGTCCCCCCCCCACCCCATTGCAGTCACTGTCCATCAGTGTAGTAAGATGCCACAGAGTCACTGTTTGCCTTCTCTGTGCTACACTGTCTTCCCCATGGAATGTCCACATTTTTCTTTCCTATAGAGAAGCCTTCTGGACCCCTGGGCCTATCTCCTAGAAATAGATATTCAAACAAAATAGTGAACAAATAAGCAGAAAGTTTGTAGCATATCAACGAATCATCTAGAATCCAACCACTTAACCATTACCCTCTCTATTACTTTGTTTCAAGCTACTACCTTCCCACCTGTATGATTGCAAACTCCATCCTATCTGTCCTTGATGCCTTGGCTCTCCCTGCTACAGCCTATTCTCTAAGCAGCAGCCAGAGTGATCCTTTTAATGCATAAATCAGATCTATATCACTGTTCTGCTCAAACTCCTGTAAGGCTTCGCAACTCACTCAGAGAAAAAACCATTCTTAACAATGGCCATTAAGGCCCTAAGTGATCTGGTTCAAACACAGCCCATTGCATTCTAAGCACCAGCCTTGCTATTCCCAGAACTTACCAACATGCTCCCACCTCAGGGACTTTGCACTACTCACTGGTCCTTCCCCCTGGAATGTCCTTCACAGATCTCAGCATGGCTCCCTCCCTCGCCTCCTCCTCAGTGAGGTCTTCCATGGCCCTACCATTTTAAATTACAGCTCTTCCACCAGCCATATGTCCTCTCCCTGCTTAATTTTCTTTCATTTCGCTCAACAGCACTTGACATACAACATATTTTGTTTGCTTACCTACTGTCCCCACTGACTAAAATAAAAGCTCCATGAGGGCATGGATTTTTATTTAGTTACTATCCAAAAAGAGAAGCTGCAAACAAAGAAAAAGAAAAAGCAGGTGGAATGATAAATGCTGCAAACAAAGAAAAAGAAAAAGCAGGTGGAATGAAAATAAGGCAGGGCAGGGAAAGGGGCATGTGTGGAGGAAGGCTGCAATTTGACAGAGTGGTCTGGAAGGCCTCATGGAGGAGACAATTAAGCAAAGACTTGAAGGCAGTGAGGAAGCAAGTCACACAAACTGCAGAGCCCAGTGAAAAGTGAAAATATAGGGTCTTTGTTCACAAATTATTAAACATTCAAAAAGGTGACGGCAGAGCATTAAAACGAAGTGCAGGGCTCCGCCAAAGCAGGGGGCTCTGGGTGGCTGCACAGTGGGTCACACACCCATGAACACGGTCATTTTGATATTGTATTTGGGCCCTGCATGCAGCTATCAGGGAAAGAATGTTCCATACAGATGAAGCAGCAAGTGCACAAACGCCAAGAAACGACAGTGCTTTGGGGAAAAGCAAAGAAGTCATGCTTGTAAAACATGAAGATTTTTTTCATGTTTTCTCATGCTCCTTTTCTGGATATTCTGATCCAATAGGTTCAGTCAGCTAGTCTGTTCCAAGGCATTCTCCTGTCGAATTGGAGGAACACATCTATTCACACGCCTTGGGATGTACTCTGCTACGAGCAGTTGAGCACCACTTCAAATAACCAGTTTCCAATTTGTTCCTTGGTGATCCAGGGTTGGCAATTGGGTCTCCGTGTTCACCCCTCATCAGAGTCTCTGTTTGGGAACCTCCAGTGCCTAAAATACTACTGGTTCTTACCAGTCCCCCCACCAAGAGATTGAGTCCTGCCTGGACTCTGGGGAGCTGGGGAGCTGCCAGCAGCAGACAGGCTTTCCTGAGAGTTCCCGCTCCTCTAAGTAGGACTGCAGAACTTTGCTCTGCTTTTGCCAGACATGGGATGCTAAAGTCAAATGTTTGCCAGGACCGACTTCATTTCCCCGTACACTGCTTTGGGTCTCTAAATCTCCAATATATCATCACTTACTCCTTTAAACTGTAACTTAAATATGTTGATGATCCTGGCAGTCAGTATTAAAAACTTAATTCACACGACTTCTTTCTGTTCAGTCAGGGAAAAAAGAAACCTTTCTGTCTTTTTAGCTTCCACCTAAAATCTCTATGTACAATGAGTAATCCAATTAATATTTGGAGATACTAATTAATGCAGGACTATTACTTCACTGTTACAGTATTATCACTTCCACAGGTTCTATATAGCTAGTGGAAGAGTCTCTAAAAATTTCATCAACTCTAGTTCAAGGCCCAAAGTAAATGATATATATGTAATAAACCACTGGTTTTCAGCAAAGAATGAGTTTCTTCCCAGGGAGCATTTGGCAATAACTGGATGGTGGTGGGAAGGGTAATAATACTGGTATCTCGTGGGCAGAGGTCAGATATACTGCTAAACATCTTAGAATGTATGGGACAACGCCCCCCACAAAACGAATTATTCAGTCCTACGGTTGAAAAACCCTGCAATAGACTACTTATAGCTATAGAGTAGAGTTCACGATTCATTTTGCAGTTCACCCTTGAACAACACAAGTTTGTACTGCATGGGTCCACCTACTCAAGGAGTTTTTCAATAAACATATCGGAGAATTTTTTGGAGATTTGCGACACTTTGAAAAAACTTGCAGGCAAACCATATAGTCTAGGAGTACCAAAAAAATTAAGAAAAAGGTCTGTCCAAACTGTATTATGAATATGAATACAATACTCTATGCCATAAACATTTTTAAATGATCCATTCATTAGTGTACAGGCTAGGCTACATGAAGCAATGGTATCAATTACATAGGCTATCATAAAGCAGTCATATTGCTGCTTCTTCATTATCAATGCATGGATCATTACACCTGTAAATTAATAGGAATTTCTTTTTCACACTGTATTTTCATTTTTTTATATCTACTGTTAGTAATACAGATATCTACAGTGTTTTGTACCATACAAGACAATAGTGATGTAGGTACTGGCAGACACATGATGCATCTTGTAAACAGTATAAACCTACAATATCAATAAACACCGTACAGTACTGTAAATGTATTTTCTCTTATGATTTTCTTAACATTTTCTTTTCTCTACCTCACTTTATTGTAAAAATACAGTATATAATATATATAATATACAAAATGTGTGTTAATCAACTGTTTATGTTATAGTGAGGCCTCTGGTCAACAGTAGGCTGTTAGTAGGTATATTTTCAGGGGGTCAAAAGTTATATGCAGTAGTGACTCTATGGCATCTCACTAAGCCGATGGACAGTGACTGCAATGGGGTTGGGGGGGGAATCTGAAGAAGGGGGTAGTGTAATCACCATAATATTACTCATTTAATTGTAGATTAATGATATCAAAATAAACTAAAAAAAAGTTATATGCAGATTTTCAACTGCACTAGGGTTTGGCACCCCTAATCCTGCATTGTTCAAGAAACAACTGTACTTGAGTTTACAATCTTAAAATCAAATCTTTATAAACGTCATGAAAAATCTGATTTACACTTCAACAGAAAGGGATAGATAAGGTTAAGAGTAACAGGGTGTTTATTAGTGAAAGCAGGGATTAGGAAGCATTTGATCAAAGGTAGAGAACTGCAGTGAGCAGGTGTTTAGGAGCTCTAAGCAACTCAAATGAAACCTTGGAGGGCAGTGGGTTGCAGAGAGACTGCTGGGGTAGGGAGTGGGAAATAACACTTCCCTGGATATCATGGATTCCTAGGTACAGTCATCTTAGCCTAGCACATAAAATGCATAAAAACCGGATAGAAAACAGGTTCCTTCTTCAGTAACCAAGATGCTAAGAGAGCTCTTGGTAACACTAGGATAACAGTAAGAGTGGAAATCAGAAGTAATATTTTGAGAAAGCAAATGCTTTATCACTTAGCTAAATCAAGCTGGTCTCAATGGATAAACATACTTGGAAAATAATTTTGCCTCTCATCTACCTTCTCATCTGTAAGAAGGAGATTAATTATACTTATCTCTAAAGCTTATTAGGAAAACCAAACTGAGTGAGAACAAGATGGAACAGGACAAATGCAATGCCTGGCACACAGCAATCACTCAGCAGAAGGTAGCTACTGATATTTCCCAACTCTGCTTTTCTCTGGCTCTGACCCAAACCAGGCCCCTTCAATGCACAGAAGAACGGTATTTCTCTGTCCACATTTAGAAACTCCCAAAAGGGCAGAAAGGGACTATCCATGGCATGATGTCAGTACATACCTGCCCAGCAAGACCCCTGCTCTCAAAATGTTTCAATGATATAAGAACCTGCTAAGTAAACATCTATGTACCAGGTCAAATGTGCAAAATAGATTACTCAGTCTCTGCCATTTGGTGAAGGGCCAGAAAGACTTTCACTTTAAGAGAAAGATACAGATAAGATCACCTTTCTTCCCATAGCTGTCTAAGCTTCTTCAGTAGGGAACCCTGAAAACTTATACAGAACTCAAATGTAACAAGGCCATCACATAGCTCAGAATTAATTATTAGAAATGTTAGTGAAACAATATGTTCCCTCAGGTTTCCATGTTCTTCCCAGAGGTGTAATGCAATATGCCCAAGGCACACACGCTTATAAATGTATAATAAACACAGCTTTCCGGCTCAGCTAAACGAGTTTGGGGCTGCTTAGCGACGGGTGGGTGTCACATTCAGTTGCCAGTGAGCCCCGGGATGTACTTTCACTTCTAAATAAAGACTAATCGATAGAACCAAAACCATCCTGAGGGAACAACTGCTCCCTTCCTGACTCATCACAGCTCTTGTTTACACAGAAAATAAAACGCTCTGCACGGGTCCACACCTCAGTCCGGCTTTGAGTAGACAGTAGTATGATACGGGCCGAAAATCGGGTGAACGTGGCTCCAGGTGGTGCCAAAGCCCCGGTCCTCTTTAGCCTTCCGCACACGACATATCTGGTCCCAGTTCCGGCCGGGCGCCGGAGCCCGATGCGCCCACCCGGGAGGGAGCTGAGCGGCCCGCCCCCCAGCGACGGGGCCGCCTGGCTGCCTCCGCGACCCCCGGAGCCCCGCCGCCGCGCCCCTGCTCACCGAGGCTCCGTACTTGAGCGCGATGCCCTGCAGCGTGTCGCCGGCGCGGACCCGGTGCTCCACATGGCGCTCGGTGACGCCGGCGCCCAGCGGCGCCCGCACGCTGGCCGTGCTGCCGTACGAGCGGGTCTTGGTGCGGGCCAGGCTCAGCGACAGCTCGGCCTCCTCGGACTCGGAACCGGAGCGCGAGCGCGGCGGCGGCGAGGGGGCCGAGGGCCGCGGCGCGCGGGGACCGCCTTCCCGCAGGGACAGAGCGGGCGAGGGATCCGCCATGGGTCCTGCGGCGGCCGCCGGGTCGCGGAGCTCGCCGAGGGGGCGGTGCCTCCGCCGCCTCTTCTTCCTCCTCCTCCTCACGGGGGCTGCGGACGGCGGCGCGGCGGGGGCGGCGGGGGCGGCGGGCTGGAGGCCGCGGCGGGAAGCTGCGCGCCGGGCATGGCGCGCGCGCCCTCCTCCGCCTGCCGCTCTGCCCGGGAGGAAGAGAGAGCTCCCGCCGCTGCTGCCGGCTGCCGCCGCTCCACCCCGCCCGCCGGGACCGGGCAGGCCCCCGGAGGCGGGAGCCGGGGCGCGCTCGAGCCCGCGGCCGGGGGTAGGAGGGGCCCGTCCCTGCCGTCCTAGGCCCGGGGTGGAACCCCGCGCCGCCGGGAGCCCAGTTACAGCCCGGCCCTGACCGCAGCAAAACACCGAAGCTTCGCTCTGCCTCCTTGACTGATTCCCCGGCGGGCGCGAGCCCTCTGAGACCAGGCTCTCCCATGCCCAGGGTGCCCCCCACCCCCACCCGGTGACCCTGATGACCTCAAAGTCCACGTCACATAAGACAGTAAGACCATTAAACACATAAGGCCCATCTCAACAGCCTGGAGGGGCCAGGCCTTTCAGCATTACCCCGGGAGGGGTAGAGTTCCTAAGGCCTCGTGGGTGGGGTGACCTCAAACTAACCCTCCAGTTGTTGGGTTTCACCCTTCGCCGCACACCAGTGCCAGCTTTAGTCCTGGGCTGCCTGAACGTCTGACTAGCTACAGTCCATTATCACTACTTAGATTTACTCTCTGCCCGCATCTTTTTTTCTTGTTTCCTCTAACATCCTGAAATCATAACTCCCCAAAGTATTATCATTAAATCCACCAATGACCTCTTATCTCTGTTCTTCATCTGAATACCCTCTCCTCCACATTCTGGATTCTGAGAGTATTCTGAAGAGTGGGTGCGCCGTTCACTAGAACCTGATGCCCGGGTTTCTGTTGCCCTTTGGCCAGCTTTCCAAGAGGAGGTACTCTACAGGCAGGTCAGGACTTTGGAAGTTTGATTCACTGGCTGAAGTTGTGATATGTTGCTGTGCTGGACAGAGGCAAAGGAACTAGAGATCTGGAGACCCTACAATGGACACGAGAGGAGCAAGTGGACCCTGTATCAAGTTCCCACTCAAAAATTCTACAATGGCTCTCTGTTGACAGCACCATTAACTCACACTGGCATGCAAGCTATTATTTCCATTTTTATTATCCACAGTTTGGATATATACCCCTATACCCCATCTAAAGCTCACCCTATACACTTCCATATCCTGCCAAACAGAGCCACTTGCACTTGTCCCTCACACCTACCTTCATGCCTCCATATGCTCTATCCTCCACCTGTTACACCACTCTTCCAATGCTGTCTACACTGAAAAAAATTTAAGGCCCATTCCAAATAATGCATCATCCAAGAAATGTTTCCTGATTCTTCCATGTGTCTCCCTCACCCAGCTGCTAATTATTATTTCTCCATTGAAACCCAAGGTAGTTTTTAAGCTGTGTTTAGCATTTAAGTTGTGTTTTACTTTATGCACTTGTCTTATCTCTGCTACACATGCTCCAGGGAGGTGTAACTAGATCTTACTCACATTTTAGCACCAGCAGTGCCTAACTCAGGGCCTCAAATAAAGCATCAAAACTAGTTGAATCGAGGTGTAGTAAAAATATCCTGAAAGCTAAATTGGGTTATTTAGCAAAAGTCTGCCATACACAAACTCTTGGTATGCCCATCCCAGGAACTATAGGAGAGGCAAAATGCCAGAGTTTCAATAATAGCATCAAGTAACACTTCAAGAAAAAAGAAATTGCCCTCAAAGTCTTTACAACCCAGTAGTGAGAGAGCATATAACATGTCTTCCACTAAAGAAAAGTTTACTGAAGAACTGGAAGTTTTTATCTGAAGATTAATAAACTGGGTCATATGAGGTATTATTAGCTATTCTTTGAAAAGGGTTCAATGATCAATTTATTGGGGAAACACTGCAGGCTATATTTCCCATGTAGAAATTCACAATGCACATTAGAATATGGAAGACTCTAGAAGTCTTGCAGTAAAGTAAGTTGTTGGATTTTGCTTGGCACCATATTTCCCAAACTCATTTGACCATGCAACCCCTTTTGTCTTGGAATTCCTAGAGCTTGGGAAATTCTACAGTTTGCTGTATTAAGGGGGGGGGAAAGACAAGCTTAAATAAGGAACCAGGAAGATGAAAAGTCAAAGATTACCAAAAGACAGAATATTAGGTACCTAAAGTAAGGAGCAGAAAATGAGCCAAGTAGGGAAAAGGTTAGGTGATGGTCACTTAATCACTGTACAAAATGGACAGGGCCTCTGTTAAAATGCAATAAATAAATTTACTACCAAAAATGTATACAGATTTGAAGGCCATCCCACTCCGCTCTTATTTGGGCAAATTTCTAAACTGTCCTTTGTTATTTTCATTTTCTCCATAAGAAATCCTGTGTCTTAAAACATCTCCAAACAGTTGTAAAATGCTCTGAAATAAATCCTAAACAATTCTCAGAATTTTCTCCATGATTTCTTTTTGTGATCTTCCCTTGAGTTTCCTGTAGATCTCAGAAATTAATCATCTTGAATGAAAACTTACGTATTTGATAGTTAGGGTTATTTGTGAGTTGTTTTTCCCTAGATGTCTGGTTTATTTCCAAATATCTAGTTTTCTTCTGAATTTTATATCTGTTGCTCCCTAATCCACATAATAAAAATTAACATATGCATTTTGTGGCTCAGAGAGAATTTTTTGTATATTTATTTTTCATTCTTCAACCGGAACTTCAGTAGAGGCATACCCTGTTTTATTGCGCTTCACAGATACTATGTTTTGACAGATTGAAGATTTTTGGCAACCTTGTGTTGAGCAAGTGTGTTGATGCCATTCTCCAACAGCATTTGCTCACTTTGTATCTCTGTGTCACATTTTGGTGATTCTCACAATATTTCAAACTTTTTCAGTATTACTATATTTGTTATGGTGATCTGTGATCAGTGCTTACAACTCACTGAAAGTTCAGGTTAACATTTTTTAGCAATATTTTGTAATTAAGATATGTACTTTTTTTTAGACATATTGCTATTGCACACTTAATAGTATAATGTATACAATGGTATAATGTAAGCATAACTTTTATATGCACTGGGAAACCAAAAAGTTCATTTGCTTTGCTTTATTGCAACAATCACTTGATTGCAGTGGTCTGGGACTCGCCCGTAGTATCTCTGAGGTATGCCTGTATTGGTTTTATGTGTACATACCTACAACACAGAGAAAACCTTAATTTTGTTCTGGAAGCCTTAGTCAATGCAGTAAGAAAAAGAGAGAGAAAGAAAAATGAAGATTGAAGAGAAATAAACTGTTGTTTACCCATAATAGACAATACTAAAATGTTTGCAGGCAACACAGATAATGTCTACACTGGAACTGTTCAAACTTCAAAAGTAATAAGACACAAGATCAATATGCACATATCAACTGCATCAATCAATCAGAAAATATAATTGTGGAAAAGATGACTTTCTAAATACCAAAAAAAAAATTTTTTTAGTAAACTTAATGAAAGATAAGCATGTTTCATATGGAAAATTATAAAACTATTAAAGGACAGAAAAGATATTTTAAAAAGCAGAAATACACTACATTTATGGATGGGAAGATACAAACTAATGAAAATATCATTTCCTTCCTAACTTAGTATATATATAAACCCATTGAAATTCCAACCAAAATCTCTATAGAATTCTTCAAAGGACATGACAGCCTTATCTTAAGCTTCACATGAAAAATAAAGGACGAGAAGAGCCAAGACATTCCTAAAGAAGAATTAAGAAGGGGCCATTCCTTCACAGCTATCAAGACTTAAATACAGGGATGAGAACTAAACCATTACAGTAGTGATGCTGGGATTGACACATGTAGCAGAGGCAGCAAAGGAAGCCCAGAAACAGACCGTAAAGATCAGAGAAGTTAATCTATGACACTAAATGCTCCTGGCACAGTTATCTGTGAGAGGAAAAAATGAAGTTATATCTCTGCCTTTTACCATAGACCAAAATCAATTATAGATTGATTAAAGAAAGAACTGGGAATGGCAAACTTTAACACTTATAGAGCAATATCTTTACCACCTTGGGATAGCAAAATATTTCTTAGGCAAGATATCAAAAACCACAAACCAAAAAGAAAAAAGATTGATAAATTCTATACATCATGTGCCTCTGATTTACAATAGCCAAGAAATGGAAGCAACCTAAGTGTCCATCAGTAGAGGAATGGATAAAGAAGAGGTGGTACATATACACAATGGAATATTATTCAGCCATAAGAAGAAAACAAATCCTACCATTTGCAACAACATTGATGGAACTAGAGGATATCATGCTCAGTGAAGAAAGCCAGGCGGAGAAAGAAAAATCCCAAATGACTTCAGTCATTTGTGGAGTATAAAAACAAAACGAAACAAAACTGAGGGAACAAAACAGCAGCAGGCTCACGGACTCCAAGAAGGAGCTAGTCGTTACCAAAGGGGAGGGGTTGGGGAAGGTGGGTAGAGTGGGAGAAGGGGATTAAGAGGCACTATAATTCTCAATCAAAATATAGGTAATACAGGTAGGTCACAGGGAAGGCAGTATAGCATGGAGAAGACAAGTAATGACTGTAGAAAAATTTACTACACTGATGGACAGTGACTGCAATAGAGGGGGTGAGGACTTAATAATATGGGTGAATGTTGAAACCACAGTGTTACATGAAGCCATCATAAGATTGTATATCAATGATACTTTAGTAAAAAAATGACAAAAACCACCTATGGGCCTCAAAAGGCACCTTAAAAATTTTATTAAAAATTTGAATAGATAAGGTGTAAAATGGGAAAATATGTTTGAATACATATAACTGACAAAGTATTATAATCTAGAATATGTTAAAATGACAAGTTATTAAAAGACAAACACCCACTAGAAATACAGTCAAAAGATATGAATAGGCAATTTACATATGACAAAACTCTAATGGTGAATAAACCTAGGGAAAGATGCTCAAAATTACAATAAGCAGAAAAACTGAAATTAAAACTACAATTTCACAGGCATACAATTAGCAAAAATAAAGAACTGGACAATTCTAAGTACTGGTGAGACTGTTAAACAACAGGAATTCTCCAGCAGTATTGGTGGTAATATAACGTGATGCAACCACTTTGAAGAGCTATGTGACAATATTTAGTAAAGTTGAAGAAGTACGTATCTGGAGTTTTGGTTTTGGAGAACTGGAAGTCTAAGCTAACATGAAGTCCTCTTACTACAAGTATTTACAATTTATATTAATTTTTTAAATGAAATTCATAATGGAGCTGGCAATTTTTTAAAAGGGTTAGCCTTATTTATTAAAACAAGAGGGACTTGAAAGCTAGAACCATGAACGACTTCCCTAAATTAATATATAAAGACATGGAAAGTCTGAATAGTTCTATAATCATTAAAGAAATTGAATCAGTACCAGAGTTAAATATCTTGCTAACAAAAAATTGTCAGTATCAGAAGATCTTGTTGGAAGATTCTATCAGCCTTTCAGGGAACACATCAATCCAGTCATATGTCAACTCTTTCAAGGATCAGAAGTAGCAGGAGCAATCCCCAGCTCAGTTAACAGTGAAACCATACACCCAATCCCATATATATTATGGTATAATGATGACCAAAGCCAGCTGAGGAAGGCATCACACTCATGAACATGGATATAAGAACCTTAAAATATTATTAAGCTAAGTCTAGCAGTGCATACAAAAGATATTCCATCAGTGGTCAATGGATACAAATAATGCACCCAGAACCAGAATCACAAATACATGAGAACTTCGTCTATGACAAAGGTGGCATTGTATATCTCTGGGGATGGTCTATGAAATACATGACGTCAGGATGATTGGTTATCCGTTTGGGAGGATCTCTACCTCCTGCCACACACAAAATTTCATTCCAGATGGATTACAGACTTAAATGTGAAGATGAAACTTTTAAACTTTTAGAATAGTATGTAGAAAAATCCCTTTAGGATCTCAGGATAAGAAAGGACTTATTTATTTAGTAAGACAAAAAAAAAGCATTGCTCATAAAAGAGAAGATTGATAATTGTGACAATATTAAAGAATTTCTGACAAAAAATATCTTAAAGAAAAATTAAATTGGAAACTAAGAGGAGACACAGGTATCCCAAGAACCAAAAATATTTGAATAAAATATTTGAATTTTCTCTCATTACCCAAGTTGAGCTATTTTTTATATGAAAGTCAGGAACCAACCAGATTCTGAAAACTAGATTTTCGTCATTATTTGAACTTTGGCTATCTGAATTCAGAAACTGCATAAATTGTTTTCTTTGTAACATATATAACCAACCAAAGACTAATATCCAGAATATTTAAAGAACTAATTCCTACATAATGATAAGAAAAAGGCAAATAATCCAATGACAAATAACCCAAATTATGAACTGGATTATTAAAAAATCCTAGTGGTGAAAAACATGAAAAGATACTCAACCTCATTAATAATCAGGAAAATTCACAGTAAGACCACAAAGAGTAACTATTTCTCACTCACCAGATTGGCAAATGTTAAGTATGGCAAGACCAATTATTGGCAAAGACTAGAATTCAATGCACTGCTTGGAGGAGTAAAAATTAGCACAATAACTTTGAAAAGCACTCTGCCATTATCTTGTAAAACTATATATGTGCATTCTCTACAAATCAGAAATTCCAATACTAGAAACTGTATAGGCCCTGTTGAAAATCTTGTACCTATATACCAGGAAACATGTGTGAGAAAGTCCATTGCAGCATCATTCAGAATAAGAAAAAACTGGAGATAATCAATTATGCATCAATAACATAATAAGTAAACTATGTTATACTTATATAATTGTATATTTTAGAAGTCTTATTGAGAAATAATTCACATACCATACAACTCATCTATTTTAAAGTGTACAATTCACTAGTGTTTTGCATATTCATACATCATTTTTTAAATTGTGTAAAAAATATATAAAACGTTATAGTAACCACTTTAACCACTTTAAAGTATGCAGTTTAGTGACACTAGTTACATTCACAATGTTGTACAACCAGCATCACTATTTCTAAAACTTTTCATTACTCCAAACAGAAACTGTAACCACTAAGAAATAGCTCCCTATTCCTGCTTCACCAGCTCCTAGTAAGCTCTAATTTATTTTCTGTCTGTCTCTATGAATTTTCCTATTCTAGGTATTTCATATAAGTGCAAACTTATAATATTTGTCCTTTTGTTCTGCCTTATTTCACTTATAATGTCCTTAAGGTTCATCTATGTTGCAGCATGTATCAGAACTTCATTGCTTTCTATGGTTGAATAGTATTCCATTGTATGGTTATATCACATTTTGTTTGTGCATTCATCTGTTGATGGACAACTTGGGTTGCTTCCACCTTTTGGCTATTGTGAATAATGCTGCAATAAATATTAATGCATAAGCATCTGCTAAAGTCCTCACTTTCAGTTTCCTTGGGTAGATACCTTGGAGTGGAATTGCTGGGTCCTATGGTAATTCTATGTTTAGCTTTCTGAGGCAACACCAAGACAGTTTTCCACAGCACTGTTTTACATTCCCACTGGCAATGTATGTGGGCTTCAACTTCTCCACATCTTTGCCAACAAATATTTTTCCCAGTCTGTGGCTTTCATTTCATTCCTTTAACAGAGTCTTTCTCAGAGCAAGAGTTTTTGACTTTAACATAGTCCAACTTATCACCTTTTTCTTTCACGGATCCCCTTTGGTGTTGTATCTAAAAAGTCACTGAGAAATCCAAAGTCACCTAGACTTTCTTCCTTGTTATCTTCTAGAAGTTTAATAGTTTTGTGTTTTGCATTTACGTCTATGATTCATCTTGAGTTAACTTTTCGAAATAGTGAAAAGTCTATGTTTAGACTTATTCTTTTGCATGTGAAAGTCCTGCTATTTCAGCAACGGTTGTTTAAAAGACTATCCTTTCTCCATTAAATTGTCTTTGACAAAGATAAATGAACTATATTTGTGTGAGTCTCTTTTTGAGCTCTCTATTCTGTTCTGCTGATCTAGTATTTGTCTATTATTTCACCAATACCACATTGTCTTGGTTTCTGTAGCTTTTTAGGAATTCTTGAAGTTGGATAGTGTAAATCCTCTTCACTTTTCTTCAGTATTGGCTATTTTGGGTCTTTTGCCTCTCCATATAAACTTTGGGATCAATTTGTTGATATCTACAAGATTATTTACTGGGATTTGGACTGGATAGCACTGGATCTATAGGTCAAGTTAGGAAGAACTGACATCCTATCAAATTAAGTTTTCTTATCCATGAACATGAAATACCTCTCCATTTATTTATATTTTCTTTGATGTCTTTCATCAGACTTTTGTTGTTTCCCCCACATAGATATTATACATATACCTATGTATTTTTTTCTTTTTTGATGCTAATGTAAATGGTGTTGAGTTTTTAATTTCAAATTCCAATTAGGGGAAAGCGATTGACTTTTGTGTACTGACCTTGTATCCTATGCCCTTGCTATAATCACTCATTAGTTCCAGGAGGCTTTTAAAAATGATTCTTTGGGATTTTCTACATGCACGATCATGTCATCTATGAACAAAGTTTTATTTCTTCCTTTCCCATCTGTATATACCTTCCCCCCACCCTTCTGGTATTATTCCATCAACTAGGACTTCTAGTACAATGTTGAATAGGAATAGTCAGAGGCAACATCCTTGCCTTTTTTCTGATCTTAGAGGGAAAGCTTCTACTTTCTCACCATTCATTAAGTATGATGTCAGTTGCAGAGTTTGTATAGATGTCCTTTATCATACTGAGGCAGCTTCACTCTATTCCTAGTTTTCTGGGAACGGTTTATCATGATGAATGTTGGATTTTTCTCAAATGCCTTTTCTGTACCTATTGATATGAACATGTGATTTTTTTTCTTTAGTCTGTTGATACAATGGATTATGTTAATTGATTTTTTGAATGTTGAACCAGACTTGCATATCTGGAATAAATCCCACTTGGTCACAGTATATAATTCTTTCAGTACAGTGTTGGATTCAATCTATTAACATTTTGTTGAGGACTTTTATGTCTATTTTCATGAGCAATATTCACCTGTAATTTTCCTTTCTTGTAATGTCTTTGTCTGGTTTTGGTATTAGGGTAATGCTGGCTTCAAAGAAAGAATTGGGAAGTGTTCCCTCTGCTTCTGTTTTCTGAAAGAGATCACAGAGATTTTATAATTTCTTCCTTAACTGCTGGTGGCATTCACCAGTGAGACCATCTGGGTCATGATGAAGCTAATAAAAACTGGAGTAGAAATAAATTAAATGGAGACTAGAAAAACAATTAGAGAAAATTTAGAAAGCCAAAAGTGGGCTCTTTGAAAAAAATCAACAAAATGCACAAACCTTTAGCTAGACTGACCAACAAAAAATGAGAGAAGACTCAAATACTAAAATTAGGAATGAAAGTGGGGACAACGCTACTGACCTTACAGAAATAAAAAAGATAATAAGTGAATATTATGAACAACTGTATGTCAAACTAGGTAACTTAGATGAAATGGGTAAATTTCTAGAAAAACATAAACTAATGAAACTGACTCAGGAAGAAATATATAATCTGAGAAGATGTAGAACAAGCAAAGAGATTGAATTAATAATTTTTTAATTTCCTACAAAGAAAAGCCAAGTCCTAAATGGCTTCATTGGCTCATTCTACCAAACACTTAAAGAAGTAATACTAACCCTTCACAAACACGTCCAAAAAAATAGAAGAAGAAGGAATACTTCCTAACTGATTCTATAAGTCCAATATTACTCTGATACCAAAGCTAGTCAAACACATGAAAAGAAAACTGACTAATATTTCTTAAGAGCATGTACACAAAAATTTTCAACAAAATACTAGCAAATCAAATCCCACCACATGTAAAAAAGACTATATATATACCATGACTAGGTAGGATTTATCCCCCAAATGAATAGTTATTTAACATTTGAAAATGTAATACACCATATTAATAGCATAAGGGGGAAAACCCTGTATGATCATCCTAACAGACACAGAAAAGCCTTTTGATGAAATCCAAGAACCTCCCGTGATAAAAGCATCGAACAAAGTAGGAATAGACAGGAACTTCCTCAAACTGACAATAGGTGTTTACAAAAGGATACCATCAAGAAAGTGAGAGGAAAAAAACAATCCACGGAATGGGAGAAAATATATGCAAATCACATATCTGATAAGAGATTTATAACCAGAATATATATTTTAAGAAGTTACAAATCAATAATAAAAAGACAACTGAATTAAAAACTAGGCAAAAGCTTTGAATAGGCACTTCTCTAAAGAACATATAAAAATGGCCAATAAGAATGAAAAAATGTTCAACATCATTAGCCATTTAGAGAAATGCATATCAAAATAGTAATAGCACACCACTTCACATTCACTGGGATTGCTGTAATTTCTTTAAAAAGACAGACATTAACAAGTGTTGGCAAAGATGTGGAGAAATTGGAACCCTCAAACAATACCTGTAATAATGTAAAATGGTACAGCTGCTTTGGAAAACTGTTTGGCAGTTCCTCAAGATGCTAAACATAAAGTTACCATATGACCAAGCAATTCCACTCATAGCTATATACCCAAGAGAAGTAAAAACTTATGACTAAGCAAAAACTAGTGCACAGATGTGCACAGCAGCATCATTCATAGTAGCCAAAATGTGGAAGCAACCTAGATGCCCGTCAACTGACAAATAAAGAAAATGAGGTGCATCCATACAGTGGAATGTTATTTGGCCATAAAAAAGAATGAAATACTGATCCATGCTACAACATGGTGGAACCCTGAAAACTTTAGGCTAAGTGACAGAAGCCAGTTAGAGAAAACCACACGTTATATATTCCATTTATGCAAAATGTCCCAAATAAGCAAATCCAGAGAAGATAGAGAATAGATTAGTGGTTGCCAGGGTCTGGAAGGGGAGTGACCACTAATGTGTATGGGATTTCTTTTTGGGGTTTTGAGAATGTTCTAAAGTTAGATTGGGTGATAGTTGACATATCTCTGTGAAAAATCACTGGATTGCACACATTAAATGGGTGAGTTTATGGTACATGAAACATACTCCATGAAACTGTACTTTAAAAATGTAGAGAGAATGGTTAATAAAGCTGTATCACTCAGCTTCAACCATTATCAACTCAATTTTGTTTCACCTACATCCTCGCTCGGCCACCCCATCACCACTCTAACACTGGATTATTTTAAAAGTAAACCCCAGATATTATTTCTTCTGTAAATATTCAATATCTTTTCATTAATACCCAGTAGTATCATTCCAAAAGATAGGGAAACTTCGAAACAAGTACATTACACCATTATCAGATCCAAAAATTTTTAAATATAATCAAATATCCTATGTTCACACTTTCTTCAATTATCTCATAAATGACTTAACAGATGCTTTGTTCAAATCAAGATCTACACATTGCATGTGGTTATTTGTCTATGTTTCTGTATTTCTATAACCTTTCCCTCATTTATTTTTCTTGCAATTTATTTATTGAAGAAATGAGATATTTGTTATATGGTTTCCCACATTCTGTATTTTGCTGACTGCACTAGTGTGATATCATATAATGTGATCACTATTATAAAGCTATTCATTTTTAGATGCTTGCTGCTAATCACACTATAAATATGACTTAATTCTTACTTCATCAACATATTTGCCACTCCTAGAGCATTTACTAGGCACCATATCCTTTGGCACATGTTTGACTCAAGTTATTTAATTTGAGTGACAATCCCATGTGATAAGTATTCTCTCCAGTCTACAGATGAAGAAAGTAAGGCTTGGAGAGGTTAAAGAAACTTGGGCACAGTTAAGTAGGCAGTAAATATCGGGGTTCAAACCCAGGTCTGTCTGATGTTAAAGTGCATACTTCCATCTGCTACATGATAATATCCCCATCCTTTGCCTGTGGTTCGTGGTTGTTGTTTACTTTTATCAATGAGAAGTAGTCCTTCAGTCCAACCAGAGAGCTTGCTTTCATATTTCATCTGTAACACTTAGGATGCTTTCAGCTTCAAGTAACAGAAAACTCCATCTCAAATAGGCTCAACAATAATGATATTTATCACCTCATATAACCAGAAATCCCTTGGTAGGGCAGCACCAGTGGTGACTGATTTCCTGGCTCAACAGCCACATCACCAGGTCTTCTATCTCTCCGTGCTGCCATCACTGGTGTGTTGGCTTTGTCCTAAGGCTGGATCCCAATGGCTCTAAGATGGCTCTTCCAGTTTCAGGCAACACAGGCAGATTCAACAACATCCTGAACTGGTGGCATATTTCCCTGTATGTCTGTTTAAGAGCAAGTAAATGTTTCCCAGACGACCTTCAGCAGACCGCTCTTCAGGTCACACTGGCCAGAACTAGGTCGCATGCCCACCCCTCATCTCTCACTGGCTCGTCAAGATGATCCTATTCCTTTGTCCATAATAGGTGTAGAAGTGTACCTCTAAGAGGTAATAGGGACACCTTCCCTAATGGGTGAACACCTGTACAGTCTTCCATAAGGAATAAAGAAGAGGGTGGAATAGATGTTGAGTAAGCAGGCAACAGCATTCGCTACAAGTTCCTAATGACATATGCTACATATTCCATTGCAAATAATGAAAATACTTCATTAAAACTGCCACATAGAATTTTTTATCTTCTACCAAGTGACATTTACTGTTGATGTATCAGCTTTTTCATCTGCACGAAGAGACTAGACCAGGTGATCAGTAAGGGTCCTTCCAGCTCTGGGAGTTCTGTTTCTATTTTTCATTTTCATTTTCCCAAAAGCAAGCTGAAAAGTTAAATCTACAAGATATATGGTCCAGAAATGATGATGGGTTTCAAATAATAAGTTATAGGCATGGCCAATCTCCTTTCTCCCTTAGAAAATTTTAGACATAGACATTAGATTCAAAGAACTAAACAGACTAGAGATGATAATATCTTTCCATTAAGTTTTAACATTAAGAATAGAAAAGTTAAGTGTTCTACCCTCCTCACTCATCCATTAACACCTACTAGCTTCTAGCCCTCATGGTAAGACAGAGACCGATTAGAAGTTCATTTTCACAACTCACTTTCTTTAGTTCGGTGTAACATCCTCCTGGAGTTTATGCATGGCTCTGGGACTTGTGGATAGCTCTTATACCTCTGCTTCTGTCAACTATGACTTTGACTTAAGAAATCATTTCTATGCCTACTTCCTTTCACAGTCTTTGCCTGAAGTAATGCTCATTTCATCACACACACCTTTTTCCAAACCAAAGGGAAAGATAGTACACTATAGAGTATCTTTGCTACATAAAACCTTTGCTATCCTTTCTTCCAATTTGAATAAAATTGCTCTATTATTTTCAGCATATGCCTACCATCAGCTTTCTCTGAGAAAACTGCTAGCCTGATCTTTAAGCAGTACTGTTCTTATTTAACAGAAGGCTGTCTTGCGATAAATGCACAACATAAAAAAGCCAACAACATCATGTGTGTAACACAGGACATTTGGAATAACAAATGTACAGGAAACTTGGGAATGTAATTTAAGCTGGTTTGGTCACACCTCTATTTCAGTTACCTCTTTCCAGCTCAGATTCCTCATTCTGGTGAGAAGGCCCAGAGTGTAGTCCATTATCACAGTTGATAGTGGAAACCACACTGGTCTCTCAGTCGGCAGCTCCTGTGTGCGCACTGCTCATCATGCTAATACCAGGAGCCTTCGCTAATTATTTTCTGATTCAGATCACCTTCTGGGGAAGGTATGGCCCTGTTTCAAAATGTGACAAAGGAAAGACAGAGCTAAGAGTGCCTCTTTGGCAAAGGCCTAGAGTGCCCAGGGTGGAAGGAGAGAAGATAGGCTTCATGATCAGCTGGACAACCTTACATAAGTGGTATCACTTCTCTGTGCCTCTTAGAACTAACTGGAGAAAAATCCTTATTCTTCAGCTCAAAGGTTGTTGCAAAAATCAAGTGAGAACATAAATAGGAAAGTATTTTCACAAATGCAAAGTGGTGTTATTTTCAAATGTGAAATTGAGCACATTTTTTTGGAGGGGGGCCACATGATTACTGCATAGATCATGCCCAATTGTGATGCTGTTTCACCTCCATTCACCCTTTACCTACTGCAGACAGAGATTACACTAGCAATGCTGCATTCACTCCTTTGGTTCATTTTCCTTCCACCAAATTTCTAAGATGCATATCTCACCGTAATGTGAAATACTGCATAGAAGCTACTTACAAAACTCAACCTACCTTAAACTGTCCATACAAGTGCAATAAGCAAGGGTTATACTAGATGTAAGCAGCAAGGGTTCAAAAAGGAGACAGACCACGTCTAATTAGAAAAAGCTTCCGGAAAGTAAACCCAATATGACATGTATTTTAGTAATTTAGGTCTTTGTCCTATGTCACCACACCCACTTCCATGCTTCAGAGACAACAGTATTTTCTCTCCTTCTAGCTCCCAAGAACCTGGCAGAGAGGACATCTTAGTACGCGGTAAGGGATGAAGTGAACTGGCTAACTGGCTGTCAGTAACAAGCCCTTGTGGCTTTTAACATTTATTTATCCATCACCAGGAAGCCTGACTATCTTTAGCATCATATGTAGGAATTTGCTGGCAGGAAGTGTACCCAGAACGCCCTTGTGAATCCCAAGGGAGGAACCTTTATTGAGGATGTGCTAAGCGCCAGGCACAAGTGCTTTCACATATGCACCTAATACGCATTTAGCCCTGACAATATGTCTTCAAGCTTTAAGCCTATTTTACAGGTGAGGATGCTGAGACTCGGATAGGCTGAGTTGTCTAATCTCGCAACTAATGAAGCCACTGCGTGTGCGTGGCCTCTTGAAAGCCTCACCGCAAATCTTTAGATCAGCCTCACTAAATCCCACCTTGCTATTGCCGTCCCTGCAGGCATCTATTCTAGCTACTCCTCCTTGCGCCCCCAGGCCCGCGGAAAGCCAGTAAAAACTGTCTTAACAAGGCTTCCCCGGAAAGATGCTCACTCACCCTACTGCTCCTTGAAAAGCCTTTGCCACCCACCCAATTAGCCTCGAGCTTCTCCAGAGAGCCTGCACAGCTTTTTTCCCAGGCTGAGTTCCTCCTCTCCTGCAGAGCGGTTACGGGGTCAGGTCGCAGATTCCGGAAAAGGACACCCGCAGGGGAGGCGGCGGGGGCCGAGGCGGGGGGATGCCAGGGTGGCGGCCACCGGGCAGGGGTCCCGCCTCCGCGCGGCCCGGAACTACGCTTCCCAGCCTGCCCCGCAGCAGCCGCGCACCCCGGCGCCGCGCCCGGCCGGGAGCCGCCTGTTGATCGCCGCGCTCGCCCCGGCCACGGCGCCGCCCCTGCTCGGCAGACCCCGCTACCTCGGGGCTGACAGATCCCCGACCCGCACCGCCGGCTCCAGGATGGGCACACAGATGGGTGAGCGCGCCGGGGTGGGTTGGGGCGGCCCGGGCGGGGCGCTGTCCGCAGTCCGCAGTCCACTGCCCGCAGCGCGGGGAGGCTGCGCCCTCCCTGCGGGATGGAGGATGCTCCGCGGCGTCGGGGGGCCGGGCGGGCGCGTGGAGCCCGGGCCGCCTCTTGCCTTCCGGGCCGGGCGGGTTGACCGGCGCGGCGCGGGCGGGAGGCGCCTGCCCTGTGTGGGTCCCGCGCCCCGCATTGCGGCTCCGCAGCCTCGGCAGCCCGCCGGGCCGCTGCAGTGAGGGCGCGGTCTCCTGTCCTCGAGCTGGGCTGGGTTTTTCCACGCTGGGCTTTGTTCCCCACTTTCTCCTCTCCTGCGACCGTTTGGCACGCTCCTGGAGCCTAATGCCTCTCCCTGCATGGCTGCAGGAGGCGGCGGGGAAGCGTGGACACCAGCTGGTGTCTTTTTCGAAGATCTCTGGAGCTGTCACCCGCAGGGCGTTTCAGCGTCCGAGAAAGCATTCGGAGGGAGGCCTGATGCCGTTCCTCCAGACCCTTCTTTTTTTCCTGATTAAAGTAATGGTAGCATATGCTCCCTTGAGTCTTCCTAATTTTTCCATGTTGGCCTGCAGATATGCAGATTGATTTTAAAATAATGATATTAATAAAAGGCTCCTAATGGGAATTTTTACTTAAAGTATTCAAAGGTGGGAAGTTGATGCAGGCAATATGCAAATTAGCAATGAAGGAGGCGGTGAATGCTACGGCTTAATCTTGCTTATTACACATCTGTATCACGACGCACTTGGGAAGGGAATAAAATAACATCGGAGGAGGTATTTTAAAAACAGGTTCCTGTCCTAGTTCCACCATTAAGGAGCTGAGGGACTGTGGGCAAGTTCCTTCACCTCTCTGAGCCTCTTTCTTTACGTATAATGGGGTGTTTGGGCAAAATGATTTCTAAACCTCCGTTCTTCCAAGAGTCTCTTAGCAGGGAGCTGAAGAGATGTGGGAGCTTCTGCTCCACACCGTTACAAAATGCCTGATTGTGACTGGACAAGTGGCACTACCCTAGTGAGGAGGAAAGATATTCAGAGCTTAGGCAATCTGATATTTTAAAAAATACAACTGATTTCTTCTACTCTCTTCCTCTACTCTCTATGTCTAACCCAACAAATGTGCATTACCACTGTTTTAACTTTCATAAATTACTGCAAATTGGTAGGCAAATGACATTTTGGTTTTTTGTTGTTGTTTGCTTTTATGTTTAATTTGCTGAAAGTGAAGTGATGAGATCAACAGGGAAAGGCAGAAGCAAATGTACCTCAGAGCTGGGCCAGAGTGGGCAGATGTGGTCAGCAAGAAGTAACCAGACAGCATACACTGGGGAAAGAGGATGGGTAGTGATGGGCAGTGTTTGAATAGTACATACACAGTGGGAAGAATGGGAGAACCAGAAAGCCAGCGCTCTGCAGACCTGAACATAACTGATTCGGGCCAGGACTCATCCATGGGTGTAAAACCTTTGAGTGAAAGATTGTTGGAGAACAGGATTTTCACATTATTTCCAAATATCTCACTACAGATTACTTAGGGAAATGGTGTCCTTACAATGGAGAGATGAGGAGTTCATTGCCTTAGCCTAGTGACTAAGCTTACCAGCACCTATTAGGAGCCTCCTGTTGGGGTACAATAAGGAGGTAACTGTATCTATATTGTGTTACTGCCAAAAAATTGGGGGTTGGGGGTGAGGGGAGGGAGTATTGTAGATTAAAATATTCAAATGATGTAACAGCCAGCCAATTGGGAAATGTGAACTTTGGATCCTAGATCAGAAATAAATAGCTATAAAAGATGATTTGGAGACAGGCAAATTTGAATATGGACTGCATATTAGATAATATTATGAGATTACTTTTCAATTAGGTGCAGTAGTGGTACTGTGGTTATGTGGGACACTGTCCTTATTCTTTCAAGGTGTGACTATTAGAGGCAAAGTGTCATGACATCTGCAACTTTCTGCTGGCTCAGGAAAAGGGAAGTATAAGGGTAAGCCCAGGGAGGAAGCAAAATGATGACAGTGGGTGAGTCAAAGAGAATGGTATACAGGTGTTGATTGTACTATTCTTTTACCTTTTCTGTAGATTTAAACTTTTAAATTGAAAAATTGGGGGAGATGAATATAACAAATAAATAAGGAGAAAGGGTTGTAAGGGACCATGGGGTTAGTGATAGACAAGTGCAGTGAACCTGTGACTTCAAGTTCCCAAGATTTAAATCCTATTGGGGGTGTGAGTGGGGTCAGGGGAAGTTCCCTTTTTGGTTCATCTTGGCTACGGTCAATCATTTCTTCTTTAGGAACTGCATCCACTGACTCCATCATTAAGGTATTAATAATTTCAAAACCGTAGAAATTCTAGCCCTCCTCAAGAACCATCCTGGAAGTGCTGTCCCTTTCCTCTCTGTATTCAAGATCCTGTCTATGTAGAAGTAAGTTTCAGGTTGTGGTTCTTTTTGAGTTAGGAGAGTTTTGAGGAAAGAACAGATCCAGCTTTTTGACAGAACAGAAGTTGCAGGGTTTCTTCCCATTCCCTTTATTTGCAAAACACATGCAACCAAATGTTTTCCTTACAGACTATCAGTGGTTCAAAGAGGCATGTGCAAGTTCAATAGGAAGCATGTGCAGAAGAGACTCCCTGTTACCAGAACAAGAAAACATAATCAACTCTTAAGACATAACACTTAATCTTAAACCTTTCACTGCAAGGATACTTTTGCTATACCTGGAACATATACATATTTCCATTTTTATGTTTTGCCTTCCTGTTTTGGCATCAAGGCTACCCCATCTCTTTCATGTGTGTCACCAGCAGTTCTGGATTCCCCTAGTGACAGCTGGGTAGGGTGGGGAGTTGCAGGTCAGCCTTAGGTTCATGGGTTACAGGAACTCACAAAACAGGGCACAAGGCTAGCCATGCCAAGCGTGGATATGAGGAGTAAGGAGCAAAACTGAGGTACCAGCCCTAAGAAAGAACCAGGAGGCCTCTCATCAGAGTGATTGGAAGGCTCTTGAATCTAGTGAACTGGACTGTTCTTCAGCAAGTATGTGCAGGGACAGCCACTTTTGTTGTTTATAGCTGACAACCATTCTGACTGAGCAGTGCTGAATATTTCGCATATCATGTTAGTAAACAGTCATCAGTCAAGGTGCACGTAGTATCCGTAAATCATAACAAAGCATTGATCAAAACCAAGCTAGGATACAGATGCCAGAGAAAGGGACAAGATAAATGGGTCAAAGACTGCACAAGCAGGCAGAAGCCAAAAGGACACGTGAATCAAAACACAGAAAGCAGGGAACCCATTGTGCCAATCAGGAAGGGAGAAGCCCGTAACTTCTCAAAGGCAAGGTGACCAAACATGGCTAGAACCCATAGACAGTTAAAAAATAAAAAGATACACATGCCCAAATGGAAGGCAAGGATATAGACAGAAGTCAAGAAACAGGAACTCCTCAGAAAACAGAGAATAGGGCCAGACAAAGAGATAAGGGCACAGCAGGAAGTAGGACCTGCCAAGAGAATTAGAAAGCAGGTGTCAGTCTAGGCACACAGTAAGACTTCCATACTAAAAGGGTTCTGCCCCAGCCAGGAAGCTTCTGGACTACATCCTGCCCAGGTAGAAAGCTTTCTCATACTTTGGCCAGCCTTCACGCGGCAGCTTGCTACCCCTAGTGACGCTGACCCAGAGTTTAATGCCTCTCCATATGCAACAGATCCTGACAAGGTGCAATGAATGCCCCAAACAGAAGATTATCCCCAGACCAAGGACAAAAGAGGAATAGCTTTGACTGCATGTGCTAGGCACTGCACCTGGTACACACATTGTCACATTTAGCATCATCTCCACTTTCTGAGATAATACTGTTCTTTGCCTGTTTTGAAGAGGTTTGCCACTTGCACACAGATCTGTAACTGTCAGACCCAGGGCTGGTTGACGCCACGGCCCATGCTTTTACTTCTGTGCTCTTCTGAAGCTGGCAGGAGGTGATCACTAGTCAGCACACTGTTTTAAAAGGAGACCATTTTTAAGCACAGTTGAAGCTCTGGCAACTTAGTAAGATTGGGAAGTTAAGAACAAATAGTCTCAGATATAAATTTCATTCTGGTAAGATCTATTCCTCATTCCATTTTCAGTTTGTTCCTTCCAATTGCCTTGTCATATTTCTGCCTGAAATTCCTCCTTCTCTATCCTTCATTTCCTGCAAGTGTTTCCCAGAATATGGCAGGAACCATTTGGTTGTTTAAAAAAAGAAACAAACTTGACCGAGCCATCTTCAAATAGCTAGATTCCAAAACACAGGCTATGTGTTTTGTACCCATCTTTGTGTTTGCCAGCAGCTAGAAAGGAATTAAATATACAGGATCCATCCTGTCTTGGAGGATATACTGATATGCTGATTTTCTTCTAATTTACTAATTTTAGAAAATGTAGATTTGGCTTTTGTGCAAATTGGTTCACTGATTATTTAAAACTCACTATGAAATATGAAATACTGTAGATATAAAATACAGAATGATAACTTCACACTTACCAACTACCCCCACTTGGGAATAAGTCATCACCAGTATAGTTGAAGCCTGAGTCCCCCTTCTCTAATCAGATCCCCCTTTGCTCCCAGTGTGGTGTCTGTCCTTTCTGTGAGCAGTCCTGTGTAGCTTTCCTAGAGATGCATGTACTCCAAAGCAATTCATGACACTGTTTTGCCTATATAAAAAGCGTTCCACTAGGTTTTTCAGTGTATTTTTTGTTTGCTCTTTCGTAAAAATTAGTTTTTAGTTCGGTTGGGTTTCATAAATAGGGCTGCTTGTTTTGGCTTTGGTTCTAAGTCCTTGTGTGTAGGCAAGGCCAAAGGCTGGGCACTTTGGGCTGTAACTGATGTTCCTCTTACACCAGAGTTACACAAATAAGGTAGTGGAAAGAGAAGCAAAGAAAGCCACGCTCTGGGTTTTCCCTCTCAGGGCTTGTGTGTTTGGTAACAGGATGAGTTATCAAACTCGTTATCCTGCCTTCAGCTCAAGTCCTTACTGCTCTTTTCTATTTTCCTAATGTGCTCAGTGAACATGGCCACCCTGACTCCTGGAAGCCTGCTTGGGCCCTGCTTCATCCCGGTGTGTGCCTTAGTACCCAGCTGCATGCCGAGTGCTTGTGGCGGGACGGACACTCTGCCGCAGGTGAGGCTGTGGCTGTGCTTTGCAAACTCGCCCCTGAAGCATTGCTAACAGAGAACAAATGTGAACGTTTGTGGGCCCAGAACGGGGCTAAAGCAGGCCAGCCATGAGCCAGAAATCTGCAGTATGATTTAAAGACTATGTGAATGCTGTGTTCTCCTCCACAGTGTATCTGTATTTGTTATTAAAAAGCAATAACTAGCCTTCCTCCAAATCTTCAACTCAAAGTTGTGTTCCAGGAAGATGCACTATTGTTCTTCCAGAGTGCACTATTGTTCTTCCCTCTGGCTTTGAGACCTAGTGGTACATTGGCACAACATATACAATTTTTTTAATGGGTACTGTTACACAGTATTAAATTATCTGTAACTACTTAACTAATGTCTCTTGCCTTCCTAAAGTGTAAGCTCAGTTGGGGCACAGGATATCATGTTTTGTCCACTGCTGTTGTCCCAGCGGAATCTGGAAACGGCTGGCTTTCAACAGATGTTTGTTGAATGAATATACAAACCCAAGCTTGAGAAGCCCAGGAATGAAAGAATTATGATATCATCCTTGCCCTCTGAGAATTTGTGATGTAGCTGGAGAGAGAGCCATATATGTAACATACATGACAAGACAAGTTAATGAGAGGGCAAGGGATGAACACCAAGTCAGTGACATAGACAATGTGAATTTAAGGAAAGGAACAACTTCCGCAGGCTTAGGCGGCCTCAGAAAGTTCCATGACAGAGAGTGGAGGCAGGAGACTTAGTGGGGTGAGCTCTGGAGCAGTGGATCACGTCACCTCTCTGAGCTCATTTCCTTCATTTGACATTTGTTGTGCAATATTTTTGATGCTTACTCTGGCTCAAGATCTGTACTGGAAGCCGGGATTATAAGTGCCTAAAACTGATACAGTCCCCACCCTCACAGAGATTAGCAAGGAAGACAGAGATAAAACAAACAAGGTAATAAAGTCAAGGAGAGCTGTGTCCAGCGGTGTTCAGCTGTGCCATGGGGGTGGGACGTGACCCCTTGTCAGGGTGTCTGAACAAGGCCTCTCTGAGGAATTGAAGCTTACGTTGAGACTGGAAGTGGAGTAGGATAGCAGTCAGCCATGGCGGGAGAGGGCTCTGGGCAGACAGAACAACATAAGGCATGATCCAGGACTTGGAAGTGGTCCAGGATGCTACAGCCAGGAGGAGATGGGGAGTGCAGTGCAGGAGGAGGTGGCTGAGGGTGACAGAAGCCAGACTGTGAATTACAACCTCATCCCCAAGGCAATGGAAAGCCACTGGAGAATTTTAAGTAACTAGAGCAGAATTATGTTTAAAAGATTACTTTGGCCATTTGTATGGCAGGGTGAGTAGGGCTGGATGTGGCCATGCAGACAATGAAGTAGGTGTATTCTAACATGTTTAGGTAAAGACAGGTTGTGATAATTGATGGGTAGGGAAGAGACAAGGAAGAGAAGGTGTCAAGGATGACTCCCTTGGTTCTTGGCCAACTTCCTGAAATAGGAAATTCTAGAAGAGAAGCTGGAGAGAAAAATGATGAGAATACTTCTAACAACTGAGGTGCTTGAGGCAACCAGGTAGAGAGGTCAGTTTGGAAATTCAAAATATATGGGTCTAGCCCTCAGGAACAGAGTCTGAGATAAGGATTGGGGGGTGGGGTGTTCAGGATATGGAATATAATTAAAACTTTGGAGGCAGTGAGTTCCTCAGAGAGAACTGTAATGTGAGAAAAGAAGTTATAAGACAAGACCACAAGGTATGCCAGTATTTAAGGTGCAGGAAGAGGAATTGCCAAAAGAGACCAAGAAGGGGTGATCAGAAAGGTAGGGGGAAAAACCATTGATGTTGATCTTTAAGACCTCACTTAGCTCTGAAATTATGTGGTCCTACAGAGCTGGGATCTGAGCCAGATCTCAAAAGCAGAGCACATGAATAGGCAATGAGATTAGAGAAGGGCTTCCAAATAATATTACTCTAACAGCCAAGGCCCCAACAAGAAACAGAGGACACACTCAAACTAAGTGATTTGAGGAAATTTTAATAGAAGGCTATTTACAAAGATGTAGGGAGGGTTTAGGGAATCCAACAAGGCATAAATCTGGCCCTAACCACAGCAGAGACCTTTTACTACTCCCAGGCCTGAAGCCTGCTGAAGGAGAGGGCAGTCTGAGAGGACATGTGGCCTCCGGACCAGCCTCCCTCTCTTCCTGCCCTCCAGTTTCCTACTGGGGCCTCTTCTTGGTCAAATAGGGGCCAGAAAGCAAGAGCCCATTTATGCAGTGTAAATACATCACCCCGGGGTACAGAGCAGGATGGGAGGGGAAGGGGCAAACAGAAGAGATCAGAACAGTTACTTTAGGAAATGAAAGCGTATGGGTGAGAGACGGTATTTGTTTCTTCTTGCTGCTGACAAAAATTCAGTGGCTTAAAATAACGCAAATTTATTATGTTACAGTTTGAGAGGTTAAAGTCCAAAACAGATTTCACTGGGCTAATATCAAGGTGCCAGTAGGTCTGATTCTTTTGTGAAGACTGTAGGAAAGAATCCAATTCTTTGCCTTTTCCAGCTTCTGGAGGCCACCCACATTTCTTGGCTCTCAGCCCCTTCCTCCATCTTCAAAGCCAGCAACTACGTTACTCTGACCCTCTGCTTCTATCACCACATCTTCTCCAACTCTTCTACCTCCCTCTCCCACCCTTTAATGGCCCTTATGATTACACTGGGCCCACTCAGATAATCCAGGGTAATCTCCCTATTTTAAGATCCTTGACTTAATCCACCTCATCCCTTTTACCATGTAAAATAACCTATTCCCAGGTTCTGGCAATTGGCATGCCATCATCTTTAGGGGAGGATTACTCTGCCTACCACAAAGAGTTCATAAGCCTCTTTGGCTGGAGTAGAGGGATCCCTGGGAAAGTAATGAAACAGAAAACAGAAAGGTCAGATCAAAGCCAAATTATGGGAACTTTGTATGTTAAATTATTTGAATGTCATTCTGTAGACCAGAAGGAGCTATTGTAAATCTTTAACCAGGGAAGTGGCTTGTTAGCAGCGTGAAGAAAGATGATCTGATCATGGTACTCTGGTGGCTTAAAGGGAAGAACAGAAGCCTTCCAAGATGCAATAAGAGTCATCCTCATTCCTTATTCCTAAAGGAACAAAGGCCTAGAACAAGAGTGACCAGAAGTCATGGTGTGAAAAAGTGCTCTGCAATCCTGAGAAGGAAGAACAAACATGGGGGGATTATGCCCCCTGACTTCAAGCTCTACTACTAAGCCACAATAATCAAGAAAATTTGGTACTGGCACAAGAACAGACCCATAGATCAATGGAACAGACTAGAGAGCCCAGATATAAACCCAAGCATATATGGTCAATTAATATACGATAAAGGAGCCATGGACATATAATGGCGAAACGACAGCCTCTTCAACAACTGGTGTTGGCAAAACTGGACAGCTACATGCAAGAGAATGAAACTGGATTACTGTCTAATTCCAAACACAAAAGCAAACTTAGAATGGATCAAAGACCTGGATATAAGTCATAAAACCATAAAACTCTTAGAAGAAAACATAGGCAAAAATCTCTTAAATATAAACATGAGCGACTTTTTCCTGAACACATCCCCTTGGGCAAGGGAACCAAAAGCAAAAATGAACAAATGGGACTACAACAAGCAAAAAAGCTTCTGTACAGCAAAGGACACCATCAGCAGAACAAAAAGGCATCCTACAGTATGGGAGAATATATTTGTAAATGACATATCTGACAAGGGGTTAACATCCAAAATATATAAAGAGCCCACACGCTTCAACACCCAAAAAATAAATAACCCAATTAAAAAATGGGCAGAGGATCTGAACAGACACATCTCTAAAGAAGAAATTCAGATGGCCAACAGGCACATGAAAAGATGCTCCCCATTGCTAATTATCAGGGAAACGCAAATTAAAACACAATGAGATATCACCTCACATCAGGTAGGATGGCCAACATCCAAAAGACAAGAAACAGCGAATTCTGGTGAGGATGTGGAGAAAGGGGAACCCTCCTACACTGTTGGTGGGAATGTAAATTAGTTCAACCTTGTGGAAAGCAATATGGAGGTTCCTCAAAAAACTCAAAATAGAAGTACCATTTGACCCAGGAATTCCACTCCTAGGAATTTATCTGAAGAAAACAAGATCCCTGATTTGAAAAGACATATGCACCCCTATGTTTATCTCAGCACTCTTTACAGTAGCCAAAATATGGAAGCAACCTATGTGTCCATCAGTAGATGAATGGATAAAGAAGATGTGGTACATATGCACAATGGAATATTATTCAGCCATAAAAAGAAAACAAATCCTACCATTTGCAACAACGTGGATGGAACTAGAGGGTATTATGCTCAGTGAAATAAGCCAGGCAGAGAAGGACAAGTACCGAATGATTCCCCTCATTCGTGGAGTATAACAACAAAGCAAAGTTGAAGGAACGAAATAGCAGCAGACTCACAGACTTCAAGAACGGACTAGTGGTTACCAAAAGGAAGGGATTGGGGAGGGTGGGTGGGGAGGGAGGGAGAAAGGGATTAGGGGCATTATAATTAGCACTCACAATATAGATAGGTCACGGAGAAGGCAGTATAGGACAGAGAAGACAAGTAATGACCCTATAGCATCTTACTATGCTGATGGACAGTGACTGCAATGGGGTGTGTGGTGGACTTGATAATATGGGTAAATGTTGAAACCACAGTGTTGCTCATGTGAAACCTTCATAAGATTGTATATCAATGATATCTTTTTTTTAATATAATTTATTTTATTATCATTAATCTACAATTACATGTGCAATATTACGGTTATTAAACTACCCCTTCATCAGGTCCCCCCCACCAACCCCATTACAGTCACTGTCCATCAGCGTAGTGAGATGCCACAGAGTCACTACTTGTCTTCTCTGAGTTGTGCTGCCCTCCCCATGTCCCCCCAACATTACATCTGCTAATCGTAATGCCCCTTTTTCCCTCTTATCCCTCCCTTCCCGCCCATTTTCCCCAGTCCCTTTCCCTTTGGTAACTATTAGTCCGTTCTTGGGTTCTGTGAGTCTGCTGCTGTTTTGTTCCTTCAGTGTTTTTCTTTGTTCTTATACTCCACATATGAGTGAAATCATTTGATACTTGTCTTTTTCGGCTTGGCTTATTTCACTGAGCATAATACCCTCTAGCTCCATCCATGTTGTTGCAAATGGTAGGATTTGTTTTCTTCTTATGGCTGAATAATATTCCATTGTGTATATGTACCACATCTTCTTTATCCATTCATCTACTCATGGACACTTAGGTTGCTTCCATTTCTTGGCTATTGTAAATAGTGCTGCAATAAACATAGGGGTGCATCTGTCCTTTTCATATCAATGATATCTTAATTTAAAAAAAAGTACTGTGCAGTAAGAATTTACAGGAGGTGCTAACCAAGTGTAGAAAGATGGGGAAAAATCTAAGGGTGGTATGAGTTTTGGAAATGACTGGCTGGTAGATTAATGATATGATCTAGAAAATCAGGAGAGCACATCTCTTTCAGGGGAAGATGTGGAGTTGGGTATAGTAAAATCCTGGAACAGACATACAAATCGAACCTTACCAGCTCTAAGATACCACTGATTATAAAACACACCAATATTTTATGTACCATTAAGAAAAAAATGCTGCCACATGTTTTCTTAAAAATATAATTTTTACTTTATTGGAAGAGCTGTTTTAGACTTATACACAGATTTTTGAAATCCTTTAATTTACATACATTAAACTGCACATGTTTAAAGTACAGTGTGATAAGTTTTGACATCTGCATGTACATATGAAACCATCACCACAATGAAGGGAGTGAACATATGTATAACCCCAAAAGTTTTCCCCCTCCTCCTTCCTCCCTCTCACCCATCTCTAAACAACTACTGATTTCTGTCATGTAGATTAGTTTACATTTTCTAGAATTTTAGATAAATAGAATCATACTGTCTACGTTCTTTTGGGTCTGGCTTCATTCATTCAGTATAATTATTTTGAGGTTCATTGATGTTGTATCAGTAGTTCATTCCTCTTAATTTCTAAGTAGATTCCATTATGTGGGCATGCCACAATTTGCTTATCCATTCACCTACTAATGATCATTCTTGTTGCTTATAGTTTTTGGCTATTTCAAATAAACCTGCTATAAATATACTTAGATTTTTGAAACCATATGTCACCTCTGGGCATCCATAAAAAGGGAAAATGCAAGTACAATGAATTGGTTAATATTCTTAAAATTTCTTCACAGAGTCCAACTTTTTAAATCACTTTTTGCCTCATTGTTATCAATGTCTGGTTTTTCCCACACAATATCTCCTCTGTGTCATCAAGAGTGGTAATTTTTAAAAATCTGTCAGAGAACTAAAAGCCATACATGCTGAGCTCTTAGACCCACTCAAGAATTATGTGGAACTAGCTTAATCTGGACCTTACTTTGGGAGCGTTGCTAACACTCCTGAGTCACCAGCTCTCCCACCCCTTCCTCACTAGGTTTTAAAAGAGTGTTCCATGATTCCGAAAAGTCCCTGTTTTTTTCCAAATCCCTGACATCCATTCTGCTTGTTTTGAAGCAGATGCTTTTGATCCTTATGTACAGGTAGGCAAGGCCAAGTACCTCTTGACTGTTACTGGGCCAACAGTAATTGGAGGACCACCAACTGTAAAACACATCTCAAGTTCAGAATATTAAATGTGGGAAACTGTGATTCTTAGAGTTCACTAAGTAGGGTAGTTCAACCAGTTTGACTCATGGTTAAGGGCCTGGCAAATTGAGATGCTTGTCCAGTGTTACAAGATGAATTGGTGGTAGCTGGGACCAGAACAAAGTGTGTATGACCCAGGAGGTCTCTGAAGGGAAAGAGAGTGACATTGTATATGGAAAAGACCCCTAAATAGAGAAAAACACAAACTTGAACACGGTGAGCAGTTGAATTAATAAGGGGAAAGAAGCAAAATTCTAACAGCTCTTAAGTGCCCACCTACAACAAATCTCTTTCCATGCCAACCCATTCTTCATTCTTAACCTTTTGCATTACCTTATTTTTTTTAAGAATTGGCCTTCTCAGATTATTCCTCTACTTAAAAATTGGTGGCTCCCCATCTCCAACAGAATAAAGCCTCAGTTCTTTAGCAAGGCTCATTTATAGGGAGGACCCATCACACATGTCCCTTCCTCGTCTCAGTTCTTCCCTGCCTGCCAATCCTCCCTATTAGCCACACCAACCAGTCACCAACATATCTTCTACTTTCTTATCTTTGTGCCTTTGTTTCCAGTGTTCCTTTTGCCTGGAATGACCCATCCCCAGCCATATCCCCCTTATGACCTCTTCAAGGCTCCAACACAACCTCTTTTTCACAGATTCCCCTCAACCCCCGCTCCTCTTACCCAGTGATTATTTCCTCATGTGTTTTTAAGTCTACTTTATATGCTATTTCTGTTACAGTATTTACCAAGTAGTATTATCCCAGTTTGTATGTCTCACTGAGCTGTGATCTCCTTGAGGAGGGTGTCATTTATCTTTGTAGTCCAGTTTTCTAGAGCTGTGGCTTGCAAACAGGTACACAGCAAATATTAATTGCCTTTAAAGGTCTGACTGATGTTAATACCACATAAGAAGAAACAGTTCAGGACATTGCTATTTCCTGAATGCAGTTTTATCTTTCTGTATATTATCTGTAAGATTCTCTGCAACAAAGAAGGGATTTCGTAAAAATTTCATTTTGAGTGGAAGTTGAGGAGGGAGGAGGTAGAAAAAAGGAGGTCAAAAGGAGAATGGACTAGGAGTATAAAGAATTAGGGAGGATGCCTGAGGAACCAAAAAGGATATGGGACTAGAAAGAATGGGAGATGAGGAAAGAAGAAAAGAGAAAAGTGGAAAGTATGTAGCCAGAATTTGAGAATCTTGCTTAATTTAATTGCAGAGGAGTTAGACTAGACAATGCTTAGCACTAAACAATGCTTTCTCACATGGACGTTCCAAACTCTTTGCTGAATGAACCCCATTTTGTATTCTTCACAATCACTCTCTCCCTGAAAAGACATAAATATGCTACTTAGAACTGCCTTACAATTAGTGCATTGTTCTCCCCTGTTTTCTGTGGAAAGCTGGAGGAGGCAGAGTAGTAAGGTGGAAAGCCACTCACTACCCTGGGAATCAGAAGGCCTGGCACACCCCAGCTTTGGCATTTCGAGCAAGGGACTTAGCCCTTCACCTTCAGAATCTCCATCTGTAAAATGACATATTAAAATCTGTCCAGGTTGCCTTTCCAGGCTTTTTGTAAAGATATATAATAACTGAAAAACATAAGTAAGAAGACACTTTGTAAGTTGTCAAGTTGCCCTGCAGATGAAGGTAATGGTACCTTCTTTTTGCATCATTTATCCAGCAGAGAGAATCCATTGGCAGTTAGCATAGCCCTGTCTCTTGTTGTTAAGTCCTGTTTACAGAAAGGAGGTAACAGAGTCTCTTTCTTATTAGTAGTATTCTGAAGTCTCAGGAAGCTGGCCCACTTAAATGCTCAAGGCCCATGCGAAGGGCATATAAGAAGCCATGGCACTCCCTTTTCAAAAAGAGCTGGAGAAATACAAGAACATTGATGAAGACGAGCTTCTTGGCAAACTCTCAGAAGAGGAACTGAAACAGTTGGAAAATGTTCTTGATGACCTAGATCCCAAGGTTAGTGACCTGAACTGACGTAGTGTGGTTAACAACGATACACGATAAATGCATAGCTTCATCCTTAAACAGTAGTGCAGAAATCCCTTAGCTCCAAGTGCAAATTTTGTGTTCTTCCTCTGGTTGGTTCGGGGTCACTTACTTTTACAGATTCATAAAGAACCTCAGTAACATCTATAATATGATATGGCAAATGTATTTCTCAAAAGCCAGCTTACTGTAAACGGAGAAAAGTGTTTTTCATTGCTTGAGGAAGGACTCATCTGACTTAAG
This sequence comes from Smutsia gigantea, assembly GCA_032199065.1. Taxonomy (NCBI): domain Eukaryota; kingdom Metazoa; phylum Chordata; class Mammalia; order Pholidota; family Manidae; genus Smutsia; species Smutsia gigantea. The sequence goes on along the minus strand of JAVSCE010008098.1, from coordinate 52,095 downwards.
GAAAAAGAAAGTAAAGAGAGAAAGGGAACAAATCTAACCAAGTTTCTTCTCTGAGTCATTATAGTCTGCTGAGCACAGAAGCCTTGAGGTAAATGCTATTATCCCCATTTCCGAAAGACTTGAGGAAGTTATTTATATAAGCTCTCATACTAGTGTCAGAGATGACATTTAAACCATATCTTTAAGTCCAAATGCAGGTATTTTTTATATCTCATTTCTTTAAAATGCATAAATAACTTGAACTCTCTGGTGATCCCACAACAATGGATAGATCAGAATAACTGTAACAATAATATCAGGTAAATTTAAATGGAGCTTCTAATACTTTTGTGAGCTCTTGAAAAGCTAAGTTACAGTGTTTGTTTAGCGAGTACCTTCTTCAGCCCTGATGATAGTATCTTAAACTTAGAACCAGAGACATCCAAAATAGTGATTTGATGATAAATAAAAATGTCACTAAGCACTATTTATATGATATTCAGATATGGCAGATACCTTGGATATCATATCTACTTTAAAAAATAAAGTATTCTGTATTTTTTTAACTTGAAGGAATCTCTAAGCTTGATCAAGCAGTTATCAACACCTACCATAATACTCACTTTCCCAGAAAAAGAGGTTAGAAATAAGAGAGGAGAGCCAATGCTCCTTGTTAGAGTCCCCATATGCCTGCCTGGGATCACGTTGCGTGCAGACCTGGCCAAACCTAAGTGTGATCTATGAGGGAAGAGGCCATGAAAGGCAGTTGGCCTTTTGCCACCACATTCTAGAAGGCAGCTGCAGAGGGTTTGACGGCTGCCCCAGCCACCGTGTTCCACCTGTGCTTGTTGGGAGGCCTCCTCTCAGCACAGGATATTGGAGCAAGTAGGACCTCAGAGATGTGCCAGAGATCCCAGCCCTCAGCTCATACCTACAGCTCTGCACAGGTATGCTTCCCCCTGCTTCCCGCATGTGCAGCGGGGGGTGAGATGGGGAGGATAACAGTATCGGTCGGGCAAACCCCTTCCTTCCTGTTCACACTCCTCTCTCCTCAGAGTGCCCTGCTGCCAGCTGGATTCCGGCAGAAAGACCAGACCCAAAAAGCAGCCACCGGCCCATTTGACCGTGAGCATCTGCTCATGTACCTGGAGAAAGAAGCTTTGGAACAGAAAGACAGGGAAGACTTTGTGCCCTTCACTGGAGAAAAGAAGGGTAAGGACCATCTTGTCTTGGGACTAAGTGATCCCAGTGTGTTGTCATGGAGGATACATGTCGGTATGCATTTGTCCAACCCATAGAATGTACACCACCAAGAGTGACCCCTAATGTGAACTACGGACTCGGGGTGGTGATGACGTGTCAATGTAGGTTTATCCATCGTAGCAAATGTAGGATGTCGTTAGGGAGGTTGTGAGTATGGCAATGGGGTATATGGGAGCTCTCTGTACTGGCCCCTGTGAACCTAAAACTGCTCCAAAAATAAAGCTTATTAATTTAATAAAAAGAATCGTGACAGAATATGTAGGCTAATTAAATGAATACTTAAAGAATGTGGTGGTACTTAAATTAGTTCTATGAAAAAAGTCTTGAGCCTCAAAGACAAAGCTTTGGGAGTGTGAAGTGGCATCGTGCCTGAAGAGGGTCCGTAGGCATAGGTGTGTCTCTCCTAGCCTGGTGCTTTACCAACTGCAGAAGGCCCCTTAGGGCCTTTCTACTCCATGTCTAGGATGGCTCTAGTACCAGACCTCTAACCTCAGACACTGCCATGAGAGGCCAGTGCAGTCAGCCATTCACTCACCTGGCACCTCCAGGCAGACCCGTGTGTCAGGTGCCGGGACCACAGGGAGTGAGACCCTGCCCTGTCCTCAGGAAGCTCATGGGCCAGTAGGAGATATACTCTGGCAGAACTGGGAAGGCTCTGAGGAGCAAAGGGATGTTTCTCAATGCCAGAACTGAGCTCAGACCCAGGAGAGGAAAACCCTCCACCTTAGCTCACAACCCTGAGTCCTGCTTTGGAGGAAAAGTGGGTGCCAGTAGCCCATCCAAGTTCCTCAGCTATGGGCAGCAGCTTGGGCCCATAGATACAAATTGAATTGTTGATAATTTTATGTTAATTATAGTCTTCTTAAAACACAAATCAGATCATGTCACTTCCCTGCTTAAAGTCTCAAATCCTTACGTTGGCCCTCAAAGCCCTGGGAGAGCTCACCCGCCTGTCTCTAACTACATCTCTCCTTCCCTCGCTAAGCCTCAGACCCACTGGCTTCATTTGGTTTGCAAACCTGTTGAGTTCTTTTCCTATCCCAGGGTCTTCTCATGGACTCTTCCCTCTGACCCACATCCCCATTTTTTCACATTCTGCACGTCCTGGCTTACATGCCTGGGCCTCAAGCTTTCCCTGAGCCCTCTGTCTAAAAAAGACCCCACCTTTCTGTGGTCACACACATTTATTGCTTTCACAGCACTGTGACAGTGCCCATCATTTTGTTTATTTACTTTGGATTTTGTGTGTTTTCCATATTAGATTGCAATCTCTGCAGTGGCACTTTGTTTTCCTGCCGTCCCGGCACAGAAACTGGCACAGGAGAGGCACCCGGTAAATACAGGTCCGAATGAATGCCATCTCTGAGCTTCCGTACTGTGGCCTGGGGAGCAGGCGCACCATGCCTCAGCCGGCACACGTCATTCTGCTGTCCCCTTCTCTTATGCAACACCCTGTCTCTCTAAATCCACAAGCCTGATGGATCGTGAGCCCTTGATAATGTCATTTCATTAAGAAAGCAATGTTGAACAGTGATAAATTGAGCAAATAGCCAAGGGTTACCATAGAAATACGGAGCCGTTTCTATGGCAGCATAGCTGCTATTGGATTAATTTAACTGTGAAAGAAAAAAATGAACAGTTATGTCAAATCTTCAATAAAATCCCAGTTAACATCCAGGATTAGGGTAGTGACAGAATAAGAAGAAGAAAGCTGTTGTCTTCTATCCTCAGAGTAGAGGTCTGAGGGGCGGCAATGGGAAATTATCTTGATCCAGATTAATCTACAGACGGTTCAGTGGGGAGTTGGGAATGCAGGAGCAATCTGAGTAATAAACAGAGATCCAAAAAGGATATATAGTCACACTGTGTAGCTTCGGAGAAGGTGGAGAAGCAACACAAGTGAGCAGAATGAGCAGAGGGCAGGAGGATCAGAGTGAGGAGTCCGCAGGCCCTGGAAGGACCAGCGAATGGTCTAGGAACAATGGGAGGCCTCAGCGGAGAGGCCGTGCAACCTCAGTTCTGAGTGCCGTGGACCCTGGGCCCTCAGGTTCCTGGGCTGCATTTAACTCTCCACTATAGCTTTACTCACTTAGAGCTTGCTGTTTGGCTGGCCGCCCAGCATGGCTGTACAACCACAGCTGTCCAAAATGCTGATAGCTGTGGGTCACCCATACACCTCCATACACCTAATGTTTAGAATAGTACCGGGAAGGAGGAACTTAGAAATGTATTTTGACTCTGGACCCAATATCATCTGAGTCAGAAAGAAAATGCTGCAGGCTGCAGATACTCTGAAAATGAAGCCTGGGATGAGCTCCAGTGTCTGAAATGATACCAGTTGGTTCACCTTTTTTATTGTTATCTTCTACCCATTCTTCTGTTTTGTTTCCCAGGGTATTTTCCTTCTTTCTGGGAAATGTGGCAGCATATGTGATGCTGAGACAGGAAGCAGGATGGTCAGTGGTCGAGAGCTTGTGGCCGGATACCCATGACTGACCACAAGCAGTGATCTCTTTGGGGTGCCCAGCTCTGCCTGGCCCCTGTTTACTTACCCACCCATTTGAAGATGTGGTAAACCACCAAGTAGTATGCGGCCTTTGTGACCAGGGATGTCTCCTGGAGGCTGTTCATGAGGGAGAGTTCCTAGCTTTGGAACTGACCCTTTCCTCTCCCATGGGAGTGGGCAGGGCCCCACTCGCCAGGGAGACCTGACAGCTTGGGTCCTCAGCAGCTGAAGCTCTCATTCTATCCAAGCCGCTGTCATTCATTAGAGCCACTTTCCATCCTATCCAAGCTGACAAGGAGAGGACAATGGAGGGGTGAGTCTTTAGAGAATTTCCAAAATTAAAATGGAGGAGACCAGTTTCAAAGATCATGCCAAGAAGTAAGAGCAGCTCCAAAAAAAGAGAGAACCCAAGAGTCGAAAGCCAGGAGAAATTAGTGAAGAGCATGAGTAGGTCTTGACTATTGCTATGGTGGCTCCAGGGTGTCCTGGGTTTACCTCTATGAGCCACTGCACGTGGAGCATGTGGGTGTATTGGCCTGGCTGGACGTTAGGAGCAGGTAATGTGCCATCCTCCCAGCAGTGTAATCATCAGTGTAGAAGTTTGGGCCAGGGAGGGAGGGCATAGATTCAAAAGAGAGCAGGGGGCAAAATAAATGGAATCTCCCTGATAGGATGAAGCGGAAAATGGGGACAGCGAATGTGTATGTGGGAAGCACAGACTGCTCACTCCTCAGACCTCCGCAAGCTCTAAGTGTGAACGACCTTCAGTCCTCCTTTTCAGTCAGGCTTTGGTGTGCTCTGGAGAGGCGGCTGCACTAGCCTGAGCGACCCTAGATACAGCATCCTAGTGAGCTGCCATCTCAGTTGAAGGCAGAAAACTCTGGGGCATTACCAGTTTATCCCTCAGGACCCCCTGGGGCTGTTTGGCGGACTCTGTCCCCAATATTTGCAGGGTCTGAGACAAGAATACAAATAGAAGTCTGAGTGCCATTTTTTATAGAAAATTAAAAGCTAACAAATTGTTGAAATATGTTCTATCCTACCAATATACCTAGAAAGCCAGTATTCTCAGACTCCCAAAAGTTCCACACAAGGATATGGGTGTGTCCTATTTACTAGGGCTTCAGGCATACGTATTTGACACCGCAGCCCGCATGTCCAGGCTTCGTCCATACGCACCCACAGACGGCCTTCCCTTGGCCTGGGGGCGCATCCCCCAACAGTGTGACCTGCCTTCAGGAGGGTGGACATGGGGAAGGACTCACGCAGGCCCCGGAAGGAGGCCCAGGGCTCTTGGGCAGGAAACCCCCAGGCAGGTGCCCAGAGTGTGGGCCGGCAAGCGGTCTGTGTTCTGATGGAAATGTCCCCTTGGCCCCATGACTCATTCTTTGGTGGGTGAGTGGGAGGGAGGAGACTGCAGCAGAAGAGGAATGGAGTCGTCCCCTCCAAAGTGTGGGGCCCACAGCAGGGCCCCTCTACCTCCGGTCTAAGGGCAATGCTGCCCATCAACGGTAGGGAGATAGACACTACCATTTCCCTTTCTGTTGAAGGACTCTGGTCTCCTCAGATGTCTGTACTTGCTGCAGAATGCAGGACACCTCCTCTGATCAGAGGTCATTGATACCAGCCTCACCCTGCATTAAGGAATCCCAGTCGGATGTGCAGTGGCTTTACTGATCCAGCCCCTCGTGGCCAGAGCTGCCTTATCTGGTGGTCTACTTACCACAGGGTGACGCAGCAGCACACAATGGTTTTTGTGTTTCTTTTGATTTAAAGGGAGAGTCTTTATCCCTAAGGAAAAGCCCATAGAAACTCGCAAAGAAGAAAAAGTGACCCTTGACCCAGAACTGGAAGAAGCTTTGGCCAGTGCCTCTGACACTGAACTCTACGATCTCGCAGGTTAGTCCTCAGCTCTGGGAAACTCACCTGTCTGGCCCTGTAACCTCCAGCACACACTGGCCCCCATGGCAGCAGCCTTTTCCATACCTGCGATGATCACTGTAATGTAGGTTGACTTCAGCCATTATGTAGCTGTAAGACTTGATTCAGGTGACTTTAGCTCTCAGAGCAAACCTTATTTTGCTGGAAAACCATATAGCAGCTATAAAGTGCCCCAATAATACCCACCCTACAAAGCTCAAGAGTTGGAGAAATCAAAGTGAATAAGTCTTCAGGAGTGCCAAGAACTTAAACGATAAAAATAACAGCCCTTACGCTGTCTAAGGAGCTTTATATTTGGCCTTGTATCACATTTTGTCATCACAAAATTTCTGTGAACTTCTTGCCCTTCCCTATTGCATTCTGATTCCCACTAAGAGGCCTGTTAGCCTAACAGGGAGCAGGAGTAACTTACTGTTACATTTACCCAGTAAGTAAAGCCAGATTCAGCCCCATCTGCTTATCTTTTTCTAGTTTTCTTAACAATAGCAACAAAATAATAATTATTGTTATTAATATTTGAATTGGCTACACATGCAGGCAGACAGAAGCCCAAATAGTGTAAAAGAATACGTAGTTAAGATAGCAATAGTTCAGGGGTCTGCACACTGCAACCTGCCTCCTGTGTTTGTAAATAAATTTGTATTGGAATGTAACCACAAAAAAAAAAGGATATGTCATGAAAAGTGTCTCAACCTAATTACCCAAACCCCCTCCCATTTATTGTATATTCTTTGAGAAACACTGCATGCACATACCAGCATATTTGTGCACTAATGGGATGTGTTTTCCAAATAGATGTAAACATGGACTATTAGAGTTACTAGGTCACCACAGTATCGAGGTGCTGTAAAAAACAGTCCATGAGCTTTTGCAAGAATTCTCACAATTTCATTCCATTGGAAGACATGTAATCATAATAATCAATCTTCTTCTTCCCAGGAGGATCATCTATTCCTTATTCCAATAGCATGCCTACCATCTCAGCTATGTTTTCATTCCTTCTGTGCTGATATCAGTGGTCAGTACTAAATTTGTACATTCGAACCTCTCTCAGAAGTCGCTGCAGGAGCTGAGGCACCAGAGTCACACTGTTAAGAAGGTGCTTTGCAGTGACGAGTTTTCTTAGCCCTGGGCTGCTGTTGGAGGGATCTGTTTTGGTTCCTGCTCCTCCCAAGGGTTATGTCATGGAATTGCCCAAGGGGAAAATGCAGGGCTGGGTTTGAATTTCCAGGAAATGCCTAAGAAAGGAGAAAAAGAAAAATACCCATTATTTGGAAGATAGTAGATCCTGAGACTCCTGCAATAAAACCAGGGGGAAGATCCAAGTGGAGCACCAACTTACTCGTCTTTACTCAGCCTCACTCCCTCCTCAGGTGCTCCCTCAGAGCTCAGGAGAAAGCCTGCCTGGGAGTGGATCTTTCTGGAATATCAGGAGCAGAGCCATGAGTGGATGGACTGACTGACATTGAGGTCTAGATAAGAAAGAGTATTGATGCCCTGCGCATGTTACTGTGGCATATAGAGCGCAGGAGGGCAGACAGTTCATCAAGGGGGCAGCAGTTAACCTCCAAGACAGCACCTCCCAGAGTGGCTGTGTCTCAGTATGGGCACTACCCAGCGGCCAAATCTCAGCACAGCTGGCTTAGAGTTTTGATCTTGTGAGTGCATGCGAAGCAGTGAGATGGGGGCCAGGCAGCAGTGACTGACCCACAAGCCAGAATCACAGGAGCCAGATAAAACAAAAATTAAAACTTGTCAATGGGACCCAAATTCTAATTAGAAGTTGCTTAGGAGCCAAAGAAAGATATATTTGTTGGATGGTCTCTGGGGCCTGTGTTTATCAAATAGGGCATCTTCTCCCTAGACAATGCCAGAAACACAGCCACAGAATCTGTGAAGCACTTTGAACACTGTTTTGCAGATAAGGAAACTAAGGCTCAGAGGTAGCAACTTCCTAAGTCACATGGGTATAGTATGTTAGCGTCCTGATCACTCTCTGGCTCACAGCCCCCGAGTGCCACCCTTAACCCCGAGATTTCTGGCTCTAAACATTTGCCCTTTCTCATGCTGCTGCCCGCTGCCTCTCTCCTTCCAGTATGGAGATTACAGTACAGCTGATGAGGAGCTCTGACGCACTGCTCTGCCACCTGTCAACGCATGATCTATTCTGGGATCCTCCTTGCAGGTGGCCAGTCTCCCCTGTGTCATTTCAGTAGTGAAGGGAAGCTGGGTGTGCAGCTGCGGCTCCAGCCTGCCCGCTCTCCACCCCCCCCGCCCCCCCAGTGCTGGTTCTCACTTATAGTGCTGCCTCCTGGTGCAAGTTCCCCGTAATACAGGAAACTCAAAATCTCAGTTTGCTTATTTGACCTCTTATTGCTGATGTCTCTTCTTTTCTTTCCCACCCTGGGATGCTCTAGATTGGAAAGAACAAAAACTTATGGTATTGAAAGTTGAGGTAGGGAGGCTTACCTTGAAGGAGGTCCATGATACTTCTGCTGTTTGCCTCTGGGAAAATGTATGCCATAATCTACATAATGTTAGATCATAAAATATCCTTAGACTCAGTTTTTTAAAAATTCTGTTTGCCTCACATTTTACACATGAGAAAACTGAGAGGTTGAGTCTACTTAACTAGGAGGTCTACACAAGTTTTCATTAATTTGGGGACATAACTATACCATTATCTCCCAGATCCTAAATGATTCCATATGTACCATATAGTTGTAGAAAGACATGTGAAGATTGCTGGTGGTCTGGAAGGTTTTTTTTTTTTAAATAAGGTTATTTAACACTGCATGTAACACTCACTATGCAAGGCAAGGAGGGTCTGGAGATTATCTTTATGATATGAAGAATTATTCTTCAAGGGGCAAATTAACAATATGGGCATCCTAACATGCTTTCCTAATTTAATGTTTACTCACTGATTATATGTGCTTTTAGCTGTTCTTGGAGTACACAATTTGCTCAATAATCCGAAGTTTAATGAAGAAACAGCCAGTACTGAAGGTGGCAAAGTGCCTGTGAGAAGTAAGTTGATGTGTAATCTGTAGTTTGGTGAAACTTGGGAGCCTCCAGGTATTGCTGGTAGGAGAGAAGCCTGCTGACTGGGCTGCCTGGTACATCCAGACTTCTGTCTTGCAGGCTTTGAAGGTGGATTCTGTCAGCTCACCAAGTATTACTGGGCTTTAAGCACTCAAACCAGAATACAGTAGCTGTTACTGGGAGCTCTGTCTGGCAGCATAAGTGGTACCAATCAGTGCGTTTGGCCGAGAACATACTCCCTTAGTAGATCTCTTTGGTCAAAAGATAAAATTGCTGATGAAAGGGTTGCATAGTCAGCACAGAATGCCAATAGAATTTCCTGTTTCTAATGATGTTTTAATCAACTGTACTATTTGTGACAAGCTCCCTTCTATATTTAAGTGTGTCTTTGTCTCTAACGGGTACTTATCATGAGAATTTGAATACCCGCCTCTCGCAGAGGATGAAAGACATACTGGCATTAGACGTGCTGGCACAGAAAGTTCCAGACCACTATCCTCTGTGTCAACATTTCCTGGAGAATTGTACAGTTTATTAGACTCTCTCACTCATTCATCAGTCATCTACTAAATACCTACTATGTATCAGGAATGTTTTAGGCTTAGATAGAAAGAAGAAAGAGGGTCTCTGCCCAAAGGAACTTATCCATCCATGTGAAAACAACCAATAATCAGGTAATTCGCTACAGTGTAATCCCAGTGCTGTAAAAACTCACAGAACATCACAGCTTTTCTTAGCGTACATATATTTTATTCTCTTTGAAGGAGATTTGGCAAATACTTCCTAGTCTTAGCAGCACATTTATAAACTATCATTTATACTGGGCAATTTACTGGACGATGAGTAATATTCTCTTTTTTTTCTTTGTTTTTTTAAGCATGTAGCTGAAATATCCATTCTTTCTAACTTGAATATCTAAGGAAAACATTTCAGAAAACCAGAGTCTAGTGCATATATATATAATTAACTTCCTTTAAGACTTAGTTTTTTAGGTTCACATCAAAATTGAGCAGAAGGTACAGAGTTCCCAATACCCCCTGCCCCCGATGCATGCATAGCTCCGTCAGTCATCAGTATCCTCCTCCAGAGTGGTACCAGTGTTACAACTGATGGAACAAACTACACTGACACTTCATTATCCTCCTAAGTCCTTAGTTTACATTAGGGTTCACTCCTAGCTGTTATAATAGTCTATATTATTTGGATTTGACAAACATATAATGCCATATATCCACCGTTATGGTATCGTACAGCATAGTTTTAGTGCCCTAAAAATCCTCTGTGCTCTTCATATTCATCTGTCCTTCCTCTCTAACTCCCAGCAACCATTGATCTTTTTATTGTCTCTATAATTCTGCCTTTTCCAGAATCTCATATAGTTGGAATCATATGGTATGTAACCTTTGCAGATTGGCTTCTTTCACTTAGTTGTATGCATTTAAGTTTCCTCCATGCCTTTTGATGGCTTGATAATTCATTTCTTTTCAGCACTGAATACTATTCTGTTGTAAGGATGTACAACAGTGTATTTATTCATTCACCCGCTGAAGGACATCATGCTTGCTCCCAAGTTTGTGAGATTATGAAGAAATCTGCTATAAACATCTGTGCACAGTTTTTTTGTGAGGATATAAGTTTTCAACTCCTTTGAGTAAATATTAAGGAGTATAGTTGCTGGATCTTATGATAGGAGTATGTTTAGTTTTGTAAGAAACCACCAAACTGTCTTCTAAATTTGTACCATTTTGCATTCACACAAGCAAAGAATGAGAGTTCCTGTTGCTCCACATCCTAACGAGCATTTGCTTTTTTGTCAGTGTTCCAGATTGTTGTCATTCTAATAAGTGTGTAGTGGTATCTCATTTTAATTTGCCTTTCCCTGATGATTGAAAATGTGGAGCATCTTTTCATATGCTGATTTGCCCTCTGTACATCTTTTTTGGTGAGGCATCTGTTAAGGTCTTTGGCCCATTGTTCAATCAGACTGTCTTTTTATTATTGAGTTTTAAGAGTTGTTGGTATATTTTGGATAAACAATCCTTTATCAGACATGTATTTTGAAAATATTATCTTCCACTCTGTAGCTCATCTCCTTGTTCTGTTGACATGATCTTTCACAGAGTAGAAAATCTTAATTTGAATGAAGTCCAGCTTATTAGTTTTTCCTTTCATGGATCATGCCTTTGGTGTATCTAAAAATTCTTCAGCAAAACCAATGTCATCTAGATTTTCTTCTCTTTACCTTCAAGTAATTTTATAGTTTTGCATTTTGTATTTAGGTCTGTGATCCATTCTGAGTTAATTTTTGTGAAGGGTATAAGATATGTGTCTAGATTCGTTTTTTGCATGTGAATGTCTAGCTAGTTGTTACAGCACCATTTGTCAAAAAGACCATCATTCCTGCATTGTATTGTCTTTGCACCTTTATCAAAGATCAGTTAACCATACTTATGTGGATCTATTTCTGGGCTCTCTATTCTGTTCCATTGATCTATTTGTCTGTTCTTTCACCGATACTACAATGCCTTGATTACTGTAGCTTTATACTAAGTCTTGAAGTAAGATAGGGTCAGTCCTCCAACTTCATTCTTCTCTTTAACATTATGTTGGCTATTCTGGGTCTTTTCCCTCTCCATATAAACTTTAGAATAAGTTTGTTGATATATGTAAAATAACTTACTGGGATTTTGATTAGGATTGTATTGAATTTGTAGATCAAGCTAGGAAGAATTGACAGCTTGACAATATTGAGTCTATCTACCCATAAACATGCAATCTCTCTCCATTTTCTTCTTTGATTTCTTTTAATAGAGTCTTATCATTCTCCTCAGATAGACTTTGTACCTATTTTGTTAGATTTATGCCTACCTATTTCATTTTTCATTAACTTTTTTTCAAATTGTTCTTTTATCAGTACATGTATTTTACCTCATTCTTCTAATGGATATATTATTATATGATTATGTTATTACTTACTTAACCATTTTCACATTGATAAAAATTTTGTTTATATTTCATGTTTTGCTGCCACAAGTAATACATCATTGGACATTCCTGAATATATGCCTTTATGTATTCATGCTATTTTTTCCCTGTAGATTAGATTTCTAGATACAGAATTACTGGGTCATAGAGTATCCATACTTTAAATTTAATGGATAATGCCAAATTACTCTCCCAAAAAGTTTGTACCAGTTTACATTCTCACCAGCAGTATATAAGGGTGATTTTTTTCTCCACATTGTTGCCAATTTTTAATGTTATTTCTTTTTACATGTTTTTGCTAGTCAAATGGTATCTTGTTTTTTAATTTCAGAGTTGAATTACTTTTTATATTTTTTTATTGAGGAATATTCTTCTAATCATATTATTTGTTCATTTTTAATTGGGTTGTCTTACTGATTTATAGAAGTTCTGTGTATATTGGAATATTAGCTATTTGTATGTTACATATATTCCAAACATTTTCTGTTAACTACATTTAAGAATCCTTCTATTCTCCTTTTCCTTCCCTTTCTCTTCCTATACCCTCCTAAAAACTGAAGCTCCAAAATGGAAATAGAGGAGTGTGGGGTATGGTCAAGAGGCCAGAGGAGTATTATGGTTTTAGAAATCAAAAGACTTGGTATTTATTTCTTGCATCTCAGATTCTGTGGTTTGGTTATTGTAGACTGAAAGTGGCCCATATAGAGCAGCAATAACTGCCCATGGATGTTCTTTTTGGGGTTGGAATTTACTGCAGGACCTCCTGTACTTTTGGCCTGATAGGGTGTTAGCCACTGAGACTTCTCATTGCAGTTGAGAAATATCAACCTTTGAAACTGTAACTCAGAGTCATACCATTCCCATGCTTGCTTAGTTGAAAATAAGCTAACCGTCATTGATATTAGGGTATTATTGGAATCAGAGTATTTGAAGAAACATCATTTTTGGGGGGAGGTCATCTCTGATTTTGACAAGGGAGCCCTTACATCTTCTTTCTAAAATTAAAACTTGTATCTTAGATGTGGTCAAAGGTGAAAAGGTCAAGCCAATATTTGAGGAACCACCCAATCCCACAAATGTTGAAATAAGTCTGCAGCAGATGAAAGCCAATGATTCCAACCTACAGGAAGTCAACCTCAACAACATCAAGGTATTTCATTGTGATTGTAGGTCACTTGATTTATCATGAGGTCAGAAAACTTACAGGGATGACTGATTACCTGCTTTCATGCTTATTTCCCATCCTTTGTAGTCACTGCCTTTGAGGCAAGGTATCGTATTCAAAACAAGTGGGTTTTAAAACGTGAGTTCTAGAATTCTTTGAAAACAATTACAATACTTGTATAAAAACATAGTGTACTATGGAGAAGACAAGTAGTGACTCTATAGCATCTTACTACGCTGGTGGACAGTGATTGCAATGGGGCGTGGGGGGGACTTGATAATATGGGTGAATGTAGTAACCACAATGTTGCTGATGTGAAACCTTCATAAGAATGATGCCTAAAAAAAAATAATGTACTAGTTATCTATTGCTTAGTAATAAATTACTCCTAAACTTAGAGACTTAAAGTAACAAACATTTATTATTTCACATGGTTTTTGAGTGTTGGGAATCTGGGAGTGACTTAGGGTCTCAAATGAGCCTGTAGTGAAGTTCCCATCAAGAGCTGCAATCACCTGAAGGCCAGACTGGGGCAGAAGGATCCACTTGTAAGATGGTGGCCTCATGTGGTTGGCAGTAGGCCTCCATGTCTCACCACATGGACCTCTCCATAGGGCTTCCCAAGGGTCCTCACATCATAACAGCTGGCTTCTCCCAGAACTAGTGATCAAAGAAAAAAAGAGCAATAGGAAGCTACTGTGCCTTTTATGACCTATACTCTGAAGTCACACATTATCACTTCTGCTTCATTCTATTTGTCAATAAGTCATGTTAATTTCAAAGGTAGGGGAAGTAAGAATGTGTGTATGGGAGAGAGAGAGAGAGAGACGGAGAAAGCATTGCCTGATACCTATTTTGTTAATTCTTACTGGGCCGACTTCTAACATATAATAATAATAGCTGGCTTGTACTGAATACTCAATATGTCTCAGATCCTTTGCTAAATACTTGAAATTCATTACAATAGTTCCCCCTTATCCATGGTTTCACTCTCTGCAGTTTCATGCATCCACAGCCAACCATGGTCTGGAAGCAGATGATCCTCCTTCTGACCTATTGTCAGAAGGTCGCTAGCAGCCTGATGCAGCATCACAATGCCTATGTCATTCGCCTCACTTCATCTCATCATGTAGGCATTTTATCATCTCACATCATCACAAGAACAAGGAAGATAAGTCCAGTACACTGAGATATTTTTAGAAAGGAAGTTCACATAATTTTTATTATAGCATATTGTTATAATTGTTCTATTTTATTAATTATTGCTGATAATCTCTTACTGTGCCTAATTTATAAATTAAACTTTATCATAGATATGTATGTATAGGAGCAAACATTGCATATATAGGGTGTGGTACAATCTGTGGTTTCCAGCATCCACTGGAGGTCTTGGAATATATTCCCCAGAGATAAGGGGGGACTACGGTGTCTCATTTAATCTTCAGTTGGATTTAAAAAGGGTGAGTTGCGCCTGGCCACAGAGCTTGTCTGCGGTGCATGTCAACTTCTAGTATGCCCTAGATTACCTCCCTCCCACTGGTCAGTACTGTGCTAAGTACTGTGGGAGAGGTAGTAAGATTCATTTGGCCTTTATTCTGAAAAACTTATATTAGGAGAAAAACACTAAACAAATAATTGCGACATGATGCAGGAGGCCCCCTAATGTTATGGAAATGCCCATAAGGAAATTTTTGATCCTGCCTAGTAGAGCCAATAAACAAAGAAGGACTTATTTCTGGTGGGTCTTTAGAGATGAGTAGGAATGAATCAGAAAGAAAGATAAAGGAACTTCCAGGCAAAGGGAAAAGCTTATCTAAAGGTATGGAGGTAAGAAAGACCACGGTGTAGTAAAAGAATGGCAAGTAGCTCAGTCTGGCTAGAATATAGAGAATGAAAGAGGAAATGAGGAAGGTATGTGCATAATTCTTAGAGAAAATAGGAAGGTGATGCTAGAATGTCCAGTATGTAAGATTCTGTTATTGGACACTAAGTGGTGTTATTGACTCAGGATGGCTTGGCTGCTGGAGGCTGATGAATGTCTTTTTGAGGGGATATCATGCAATTAGTCCTCTAAACATACAAAGTATTCAAAAGCTGTGGGTCCTTCCCTTGGGGTGGGGGTGGTAAAGAATGATTTATCAACCATCTGTGTCTTCCCCCTCTTAGAACATTCCAATTCCAACCCTGAAGGAATTTGCAAAAGCTCTGGAGACCAACACTCACATTAAGAAATTCAGCCTGGCTGCAACCCGCAGCAATGACCCTGTGGCAATTGTGAGTAAAATTCTTAGAAATGTAACATGAAAATATTTAATCCACTAGAAAGTATTTTTAATTTGTTTTGTCAATTAAGAATTTTTAGATATGGTAAATTTATTTTCTACTCAGTTAATAAAATTAATTATAATGAGTCAGTAAAGCAGAACCCACTGTCAGGCTCTTTGAATTAACTGAATTTTGTTAGCACAACATTTTTAGAAGAAACAAGATTAGATTAGACACTTAGCTAAATAAATATTTAGATTTTGTTCTGCACTTGGTACAAATTTTCTGAAACTTTTGCATGTATATTAACATTCTGTCACAGTCAATGGATATTATAAGACTCTCATATCCTAAAGGAACTCAGCACATAAAAATATTAAAGTATATTTCATTTTGATCTTTATAATGGATTAGTATATTTCAAAAATACTTTAAAAATATTATTTTAATATTTTAAACAACCAGATCATTTTTTGTTTGACACCATTAACCAGAATATGAGAAAAATAAAAAACCAAAAGCCCTGTTCCTTCTATGCAATTTAGATAATTCAGCTAAATAAGGAGGCCTGTTGACCCAAATAAGTACTACTGCCATTACCACCATCAGTGTCATTCCTGGTAATAGCTAACATTTCTTGAGCAGTTATTAAATGCCGGCAGTAACCACTGTGCTTTATCTGTGTCATCTCACCTAATTCTCACGATGATGCTGTTAGTTATGTACTATTTTTAGTTCCCACTTCAACAAATGAACAGTCTGAGGCTCACGGAAGTTAAATAATTTTTCCAAGGTAACACAGCCAGTAAGTGGCACCAACAGGGCTTCCTGGTTCCATAATCAGGATGCTTAACCATCAAGCTATGCTATATGTACATGCAATGCTTCACTGTAATACATTTGCTAAAATATGCCTGTAATTGGGAGCCTGAGCATCGGCCTGTGGTTCTTTGGCACCTAATGCTCTGTTCATGAATCAAGCTAGAAAAACAAAAGTTTTCTTGACTTGATGTGATTGAGAGTAACATGTCTTTCGGAAGATCTAAAATAGCACTACCCATCACGGTGCTGATACAAAGTAGATGTTTGAAAAAAGTCTTGTTAAATGAATGTTCCCTCCAACCTCTCAGCAATAGAGAATATTTCCAAATTTGAAATGAGCACTCATGTAAAAGAAGGACTAAGCTACAAAACTGATGTTTTCAACCAGCAGTTATTACCTATCTAAATTTGTAGATTGAAAGCAGCTTTGAATTTGGAACCTATCATTGAAATAGAAAAATAGCGGAACTAGATCATTGGTAAAGGTGAAATTAGCAATTTAAGGATTCTTATCTGTTTATGATTTTATGTAATCTCTGCCCTTTAGTAGATTTGTTTTCAATAAAGCAAAAAATATTCACAATGCGTTCTGTATGTAAGTGACTAAAGGGATAAGAGAAACGATTTGTTACTTCTCTTTAATGTATTATTTACAGTAAAATTGCAGGGATGGGAAATAGTTCAGACTCCTTTGTCAACACTATTAGTAAATAATCTAACTCTTTTACTCTAGGTTAGATACATATTTGCTAAGTGGACTAAATAAATTCCAAATATAATAATCTCTTTGCGTTTTTACTGCAGCAGCTATGTGTTGAATGCATAGCATGTGACAAGCACACCACACAGTTGTCAGGAATGATTGCTGTCCTTAGGGTATGAAGAGATAAGCCTCTTCGGCTTTATGCCTAGATGGCTTCATATAGTCCAGCTCTTACCTTGCTGCCCCCAGATGGTTCCCCTTGCAGCTATACCAAAGGAAAGAACCTTTCTGTAGGTTGAAAATTGGTTGATTGATTACCCCACAGGCAATAGAAATCTTTGGATTGTGGTTATGGCTGAACAACCCACTGCTGAGAATTCACAACATTAAAACAAAGAGTTTCAAGAGACTTTTTATTTAAGGCTCAGAAACAGATCCAGTGAGGCACTTGTGGGATTACTGCGAATGCAGACAAGCTATGTGTATGTGAGATGGCATTATGCCCATTTTACAGATGAGGCAACTGAAGCTCAGAGAGGTTGAGTAACTTAACTAAGTTTGCGTGGCATTTGCAAGCCAGGAAGTAAATTTAAATGACCTGTAATCATGATCGGCTCACCATGCCCCAACTACTTCCATGGAACCACATCTATGACAGGGAGTCTTAATGGACCTTGCCACACTGAATGCCAATGTAGAGAAAAGGTCCAAATATGTAAAAAAAAATACTGTTATTGTTAACAGTAATACCACATAAAAATCAAGACTTTAGGACAACACTGCCCATAGAAATAAAATGATAGCCACAAGTGGAGGCCGCATATGTGATTATAAATTTTCTAGTAGCCACATTTAAAAAAAATAGATGGAATTATTTTTAATAATATATTTAAATTTATATATCCAAAATATTATAATTTCAAAATGTAATTTGAAAATGTAATATTTCCCATTATTTTTCATACATAACACAAGTGTGTTTTATATTCACAGCATGTCTCAATTGAGACTGCCTATTTTTCAAGGGCTCAATAGCCACACATCTCTCTTGACTACCCTTTGGATGGCACAGGTGTGGACAGGGCAGGAAACTGCATTTCCATACAATCCTGTAAAGTACAGATAGCAAAACCTTCTCTTTAAAAATGTATTTCTACTCTAATTATTTATATAACATTGAAGAAATCTAGCCTTTATGTTACTAATTTTATCCTCACCGTATATAATAGATGCTCAAATATTTGCTGAACAGAAACGAACTTGGGCCTACAGCCCAAGGTTATGTTTGGCTGGGTCTCCCCTGTTTTGTTCAGCATGAGAAAAGTGTTTTCTAAAGTTTAAAGGAAATTGGCAAGATCCTGGCTACTTTCCAGGAGTTCCTGCAACTTTTTTATAAAGGTCTAATTGCTCTGACATTTTGTCATTCGAGGAATGAATGTCAAACCTAAAGCTTTGAGCATCCATGAGGAAAGGCCTTATACATTCCCTTCTGGTGCTCTAATTAAAATGTGTACGTGTAATTCTTATTAAAGACCCAGCACTGAATAAATGCACTTAAGTTTACATGGTGTGCAGTACTGTCAGTCCAAATCCTTGCACTTTCTTTGTAGTTAAATCAACTGCTTGACTAATACACCGGGTTCTTCTAGTCTGGTGGTTCTCTCCTCGACAGTTTTGCCCTCCAGGGGACATTGTACAATGTCTGAAGGTATTTCTGGTTGCCATGACTGGGAGGGGTACTGTTGGCATCTAGTTGGTCTCAGAGGCTGCTAAACATCCTACAACACACAAGACAACCTCCCACAGCGAAGAAATCTCTGGACTCAAATGGCAGCAGTGCCGAGGCTGAGACATCCTGCTCTTACCCCAAATAGGATTCCTTCTCTTCTTCCCTCTGTCTTTTCTGCAGTAAAACAATTTAGAAGTTCCTTGTTCTATTCTGCAGAGCAATCACTCATAGCAGTTTGTTTTTCATTCTTTTAGTTTTTGTCCTCATGACTTTAATTAAAGTGATTGTCAATCCTGGCTGAACATTAGTCACCTGGAAAGCTTTTCAAAAATGCAGCTGACCAGGCTACAGCCTGAGGTTCTGATTTAATTCATCTGGGGCAGGGCCCGAGGATTGGTTTTTTTTTTTTAATTTGCAGGTCATTCTAATGTGCAGCCAGGATAGCAAACCATTAAAATAACACATTTTTATTTTTTATTTCTCATCTTAGATAATTTTTTATTTTCTCTTACTTTACCTTCCATCCCCCCTTCCTCTTCTACCTCTAAACTGTAGTTATTCCATTATTTTCACACATTTGAGTTCTATACGTTTTATATCATTATATTCTAGGTTTCGTATACAGATTGATTTCAAAGGTTTAAAACTTATCACGGGTATTTACAATTACTTGGCGATATAAATACATAAGTCTCTGTTTTCATTGGTTTTATAATCTAGTGACAAAGGCTGGTCTGATTCTTGTTCCTTTGTAAGTAATTTATTTTTTTCTTACGAAACCTTTAGGACTCTCTCTTTTCCCTTGGAATTCTGAAATTTCACTTCTATGAGCCCACCTAAGAGTCTTTTTTATTCATTTTGCTGAGCATCCAGTGGGTTCTTTCAGATAAAGATCCATGGCTTTTTTCAAGCCTAGAAAAATTTTCCCTATTATTTTATAATTTCTTTCTCTATTATTTTATAATTTCTCTCCTCCTTTCTAATTTGTTTTTTTTTGTCCTGAAATTCCTACTAGATGAATATTGAACTTCTGAATCTTTCCTCCTTATCTTTTTAAATTTCTGTCATATTTTCTCTCACTGTCTTTTTACTCTTTCTTAGAAATATCCTCAGCTTTCTCTTCTAACTCACCAAATGGTCTTCAGTCATAACTCATTTTATAATTCTGGGTATCTATTACTTTTCTTTATTTCAATGTAGTATTTAAAAATTTCAAGACATTTTCTTGTTCTTATTGCTCTTTTTTTTTAAGTAACCAGTATATTTTATGGATGCAATGTCTTATCTTTCTTTTTAGTTTTTGGGGGAAGCGGAAAGGGAAAAGTAACAATTAGAATTTTTGCATTTGTTCTGTTCCCTAAATAATCTCTGTTGCCTGTATAGCATGTGTAGATAAGTTGGGGTTCCTATGGCCAGGATCCTCACTGAACTTAAACCACCTGATGATGTAACTGGCCTGTTGCTAGGCTACCACTTCCACACCTTTAGGCAATAAGCTATTATTGTGCTATATAGAGAGCTCGGCCCAGTGCTCTGGGCGGAGGCAGAGATGCTAGTGCTCAACCTACCGCCGGGAGAAGAAGCCGGGTAATAAACCCTTTCACCCCAAAGAAACGTTCTACTGTCATTTCTTTGGTCACACTGAATCCATAGCAAACTTGCCTGGGGCTGAAACCCATTGGCAAGACACATGTTATCTCACTTGGCCAACTTGGCTTTTCTCTTTCATGATATTGTTGTTTCTAATGCATCTGGCAATCACTCTTTGCCTGTTCGTATTTCTGAATAGAGAACAGGGATGTTTTGTGTAAACTAAGATCATTTCCTCTTCAGTTCTGTATATATTTTTTTACCAACAGACCTCCTCTCCCTTAAAAGGGTGGCTCCATTCTATTTCCGTATCTGTCAGCCTATGTGTTTTATTTATTAATTTATCAGTTCTATCCCCCTGCTCAAATACAAGCTCCCTAGGACAGGGATTTTTGCTTTCTCTGCTTCTGACACACAGTAGAAGCCCAATAAATAGTGTTTATTTGAATGAATGAATGAATGAGTAAATGAATGAATGAATGCTTTTGGAAGCAAGCAGACGAACTGACCAACCTTCTCTGTAGTATGTGTATGAGGCGCAGGCAGCCTGGGAGTCCCCCACAACTGCTACAGTTAGGAGGGCATTTCTGTGGGAGGGGTACATGTCACTGCATTTCATTCCTGGGCATAGCTGCTTCTCCCCTCCCTTTCTTCCATGCTATATTTCTCCCTGAGGTCCTAGCACCTGCACTAGAGGCTCTTCATGGGAGATTTTTCATTGGTAGTTGTACTGGCATTGCTCTTTCTCAAGGGGTGGCATGCTCTCCATCTGCCCTAGTTGTTCCACCTGTTCCTAAGGCGGCTCTTTAATGAAATGCCCTAGTTGGGACTTAGCTCTGGTATTTCAGGCAACAACTTTCTTTGTTTCTGCAATCTTTCTACTTTCTGTATTTCAGCAATTCTTCAAGATAATGGCCCTCCTTTTTTGTTTTCTTGCACTGTGAGTTCTAGTTACTTAAAAATTCTATCTTTTCTTCATAACAGTGGGAGATGTCGGGAGCACTGGGATGGGAGCAGGTAGGCACATGTGTGCAGTCTGCTGTCTTGAACTGGGAGGGGTTTCCAGTGGGTTCGCCACTCTGAGTAGTTATTTTGTTCCAAAGTTACTTTGAGGAATTCTGCTTTATAAATGACCCAAAATAATGTGACTTAATCGATAGTGGCCAAATGCTAGTCAACAGTGAAGGTTTTTTTTCCATTCATAGTAAAAGGGATAAAATAAAATAATTCTGAAATTATGCCCTTTCTACATTTTTCCTAGTGTTAAAATGCCTTTGCTCCAAAAAAACAATTGATAATGATAACAGATGGTAGTAGGTGTTTTTTCATTGTCCTTACTTAGCAAAACGAGTTGTGATCCTATGTCAGTATCTTCTGTTTTTTAGTTTTGCAGGTATATGAAATTCATTTAATTCTGGGCTGCTGGACTAAACTATTTTTATTGCAGTTTTAAATTATCTTTGTTACTTGGAGGTCAAGTACAATTTAACTATTGTTTTCTTTAAGTACTATAAAAAAATGCCTGTATTTAATTTGGGGGCAGGCAGTTTAGTAAATAAATCTTTAGAAACCCTAATGGCTATTTCTGTTTGCTTAATAAGGCTTTTGCAGATATGCTGAAAGTAAATAAGACCTTGAAAAGTCTAAACATAGAGTCCAATTTTATCACTGGAACTGGGATCCTGGCCCTGGTAGAAGCGCTGAGAGAAAACGACACCCTGACAGAGATCAAGATTGACAACCAGGTAAGCTAACTGGCAGGCCCTGTGTGGAAGGGGAGAGTGCCACTGCAGAGTGAGCTAAAAGACAAAGTTCTGCCAATCTGGTTTGCTGTCTTGGCTTTCCTCTGTACAATAACAGCGTGTGGCCTGGATGGTGTGTGGGAGAACATGTTAATAATTCACCAGCGGCACAGTGGGGCACCTGAGATATAGAGAATCAGCCACCCCCCAGCCCCTGGCTAGTCAGGCACCAGAGGGGAAAGGGGCTGGGGTGGGGGCCTGGCAGAGGTGTCACAGCTTTTCCTTGGGCCATCAGCCTTGCCTCCTAGCAGGAATCCCAGCGTAGCCCCGCCCCACCCCAGCGTTATTGCCTCTCCCTGGGACAGGACTAGGGCTACAAGGAGAAAGGAGACTGGCCACGCCCAGACACTGACTCCTTGTCCTTGGTGGGAGGCTGCCAGAGCTGAAATACAGAGCAGAACCGGACTTCTGCAGTTTGGTGCTGGCCAAAGAGCCCATTTAAAGGAAGCCGGGTTCTAGAAGGCATCTAAGTAGCAGGTCACACCCATAGAGCGATCACAATCTCAGCTCTGTCCCACCAACAGCCAAAGCGATCTGCTTTCCCCTGCAGCCACCACTTTCTGTACCTTGAAGACCTCTTTTCCGAGCAGCAGCTGGCAGTGCCTCTGAGGTTGCTCTGCTCCCAAGCACAGACAGCAGCTCTCAGTTCTCAACATAATGCTTTGCCTGCTCCTTTAGCTACAGGCAGTTGTCTGCAGTGGGATTCAGTGAATCTTAAAAGTCTTGACACCATACAGTGGGAAGAAAGGGCCTGGAATGACCAGAGGGAGGAGTGAGGGAGGAGATTTGTGCTTGTGAGCATTCCCCGTGAGGTAGTGGAGCCATGCTTGTTGAGAGTGTCCTGCATGCCCAGGAAATACCCTGGTCAAGATATTCTAAGATCTAATAAAACCCCAGGGTTCCACCCAAGACTCTTTTGAAAGTCTCAAAACCCCCAACAGGTCCCACAAACAGTTCTACTCTCCTTCTTTGCTAATCAGGACAAGTGAGCTGCTTCAGTGCAGGTCCTCTGCCCCTGGACTCTCCTGAGCCTTGTTGCCCCCAGAGCAGGGGAACCTCACCAGAGACAGGCATCCCTTCACTCGCACCCTCCCCAGAAGGGATGCATCACCAAAACAGCTACAGCTTTCCCCAAAAATGTGCGCATGTGGGCATGCACACTCAGGAGCAGCTCAATGCTGTGTATCTTGGTGTGTGTCCAGCAGCTAATAAATTAAGAAAGAGGCATCAGGTAGTGGGGGAGTAGGAAAATCAGATAGCGAGAAATAGGAAGTGAGAGAAAAGAAGGGATAACTCAGAGATATTTATTGAATAGACTAGTATCACAAACAAGAGAGCTTGCAGTAAATATTTCCAGAAGATCTGAGACAGAAGTGGATACCTTATTCCAAACTATATTTAACTTTTTGTGTTGGTTTATGTCATTGTGAAACCCCATATCTGAAATAATGTTCCAAATATTCTGTTCCTAGTTTCTTATAAGAAACCACCTAGTTAGGGTTGCCTGATAAGGTACAGTTAAATCTGAATTTCAGATAAATGACAAATAAGTTTTAGTATATGTATGTACCACGAAATATTTGGGATATACTAATACTAACAAAGTATTCGTTATTTATTAAAACTCAATTTTAATTGGGAGTCCTGTATTTTTTATTTGCTAAATCTGCCAACCCTACACCTAGTGAATGAGATGGAATCCTGAAAATTTAGAATAGAGCAGCATTTTATAATGTATGCCATGAAATACAAAGTCTGAACTTGCCCTCTTAAATACCCTTTAACTCATCAACCTCATCACCCCTCCTCAGTCATCTAGAATGGGTTTGGGTAAGTTGTCAACTTCAGTGCCCCAGTATACCTCTGAAATGGCTTCCCTTTATCATGACAAGAAAAAGAATTAAGATTTTCTAGAGAAACTGAAAAATTATTTGCTTTATTCCAAGAATGAGGAAATTCAGAGACAAAATTTGTCTTTGACTCATAGACCATTAGGAGTAGACCTCAGTTTCCTCATCTATATAATGAAGGATTTGGAATAATCCCTAAGACAGTTTTCTCCGGCAAGACCAGCAGATGAGACCGATTTAGCATCATTGCAGCAGACAGCTGCCCCAAAATGAAGGCCTGCTGAGAATCCACCCCTGGGGCTGCAGCTGTGGCTAAGCTCCAGGTAAACATGTAATGATTTAATCAGGTGTCCCCTGTGAGGAGACAGTCAGTGATGCATAGTTATGAAACGGATGGGTAACTGCTAAATAAATCTGAGTAGAGAAAGAAGGTCCCTTAAAACAACAGAAGGTGATGTGAAGAAATGCATGCTTGGACTTTCACCTTTTTTCTCCTCTGTATTTAGTGACTTAAAAGGGGAACATATCCAAATTATAAGAAATGTTGGTGCCCATTTGTTGCCATGGGTTTACACAACACAAAAGACTTCAAATAAAAAAAGATTCAGGCTGAGAAAGACAGATGCTCTATGTTCTATTACTTTCTCCCCTTCTTTTATATGCCTCTTCCCAATATAATTTTCTTCAGCTCCTGCATCCTTTATATAGCCGTCAGCATGCCCATTCTGCATGTCACACAAGTGTGGGTGTCTTGCCTGAGGGTTTCAGCCCCAGGCAAGTTCACTATGGATTCATTGAGACTGAAAAATGACAGTGGAACATTCTTGGGGTAAAAGGATTTATATCCAACTTTATTTTCCTGGCAATAGGTCGAGCAGTAGAATCACATCTTCATCCATCAGTCTACAGGTCTGTAATCCTCTTGAGTCTCTGGCTCTGCCCAGAGCCCTGGGCAGAGCTGTTTGTATAGTGACTCTGTCAGTAATAGCTCATTGCCTACAGGTGTGTAAGCATCAGCCCAACAGTAGGCCAGTTACATCATCAAATAGTTTAGGGTCAGGTGAGCATCCTGGCCCTAGGAACTTCCACTTTCCCCACAGCAGGTCTCAAGTGCTTGGTATTTATGAGGGGAAGTACAAGGATTGTATGTCATCCCTCTCAGTCAACCACATTCAACATGAGCTCCTTCTGCCCTTGGATAGCGCCGCTTTGGCCCATCCAGGGGCATAAGCCACAGCCACAGCAACCCTGACCTTGGCTCGGGTCTCAATCCTTAACACAGTCACACTATCCTAAAGTGTGTCATGAACCAAAGTTGCTTATTAAACTGTGAAGTCAATATCCCTTTTTCACTGCCTCTCCCTCCCATAGACATGCATTGCTTAGAATGCTAATCTCTTCACTGTCAATACCCAGAATTGTTATTGTCTGACTGGAAATACCATGTTTTCATTTCTTGGGGAGAGACTTGTTTGACAGGTTGCTGGATGAAAAGAAAGTAGAGGAGCAAAGAGTTAAAAGCCTAAAACTTGCCTAGGATACAGAAGTTCCTCCATAAACTTTTCTCCTTCATTGACCCAATATTTAAATTTTCCAATTTCAAAAGGTATATTTAAAAATATATATTACAAAGGAATCAAAATTGCATGGCACAGAAATAGATTTGGCAAAGCAAAAGAGTTGAGAAACACATCCCAGTATACCTGAGAATTTTTTAGCAAAGTAGTCTTTCAAATCAGTGAGGGAAGAATGAAGGAAATGATGGTGACACAAGTTACTTGTATTTTGGAACAAAATGAAGTTGGGGATCTGTCTTAATTTTTAAACTAAAATTCATTCCGGATGAAATGAAGATTTAAATATTCAAATATATGAAATCATGGAACAGAAGAAATTAGAAGGAGTAGAGAGGCTTCCTAAACAGTATAAAATCTAGGAGGTTGATAAATTTAACCATGTGAAAATGAAAAAGGTCTTTATAGTAATCAAAAAGAAAGTCAAAAGACAAACTGAGCAAAGCATTTTCAGCACATTTGACAAAGAGCTAATTTCCTAATACATAAGAAACTTACAAATCAATGAAAAATAAAAACAGGAACTGTAAGCTGGTAGAAAAATGGGCAAATGACAGATTGGTAGTTTGCAAAACAGAAATGCAAATATATATTGTTCTTAATTTGAGGAATGCAAATTAGAGCAATTAAATAAATACAAAGTGAAATAATTTTCACCTATTGGATTGACAAAGATGGAAAAGATTGATAATATCCCATGTTGGCTAGGGTAGGGAAAATAGTAACCTTCAAATGCTGTCAGCAGGAGTAAAAATGGTCATAATCTTTGAATGTAAATCAGTATTATATCAAAATTTGAAGCCTGCTTGCTCTTGGACTCAGCTATAATTTACCTCGCAGGCCCACTTGCAGAAATGCCCAGGAGGTACCGTGTGTGCTTGGGAAGTTGACTGCAGCATTCTTTGGAATAGTAAAAATGGAAAACAGTGTAACATTAAGTCAGTAGAAGTTATCTAAATAAATTTTTCTCCATTACTGCAATGAAATGCTGTGCAGCTGTTTATAAGTTGAGGTAGACATATATTTACCTACATACAAAGGTGTTCTTAATGTTAAATGAAAAATAAAAACATGTTTCAGAACGCTTTGCTAGTATAATCCATTTATGTGAAAAAAAACTCATAGATGTAGGTATAATTATGTAGACATATGAATGTATAGAAAATGTTTAAAAGACTACATACTACATGCCAAACTGGCTTTTTCTAAGGAATGGAAATATTGGGGGAAGGACCTTTTATATTTTATACAATTTTTTTGCTTGCTTTTTCTAAACAAGCCTATATTTTTTACTTTAAAATGTTTTAATGACCAAATTATGGAAATATAATTTTCAATATTTATCTTTACATACCCCCATTTAAAAAACTATATTTAATTTGTAATTATTCTCTGTCTCTACTTAAAAAAACAAACAAACAAAAAACCTCTTTCCACCAACTTGAAAGACATGGGGATTTTTCTGTAGCCCAATAACCCCTTCAGTGTTTGATAATTCACCTGGTCATAGTCCAAACCACAGTAAAGCCTCTCCAGGATCTCCTGATGTGCGACTGCTGAGAGAGAATGCCCATCCTGTTGATGTCCCTCTAGGTGATGGTCCTCAGTTGTTTTTGGACATGGATCCCAGAATAGAAAATTCAGTAATTGGATTGATTGCTGTAAGACAGTTTCACTATTTAAAAAACACCCATTGTTTAAACCACAGATACTGAGGTAAGTTGGAAACACCAAATCTAGTTTTTGCTTTAATTTTACATCTGGAATCATGTTTTCCTCTATAAATAATTTGCTTAGTCTTTTTAGTTTAGCATGCCAGCAGATTGAGCTGTCAGTTGGATTTTGCTTCTAGACAAGGAGCAGGTCTCAAATGACTGCATGGGAGAAATATCTCAAATGATTTTAGTTCTTTCAATTTGAGGTTTTTGCTTCCTTGCCTTTGTTCAATAAGTAGCCAAGTAGCCATGCATCATTCCCACGCAAGTAACTGTTTCGTCTTCCTTCTCGGTTGTCCTGTGTATGTGTCCACACCTGCAACCAGAGACAGCAGTTGGGAACAGCCGTAGAGATGGAAATTGCCCAGGTGCTCGAGGAGAATTCAAGGATCCTCAAGTTTGGATATCAGTTTACCAAACAAGGGCCTCGAACAAGGGTGGCAGCTGCCATCACAAAGAATAATGACCTGGGTAATTAATGCAGCCATAATGTGTGCTATTAGCAATATATCTACTTCAGATATATTGTCTCACAGATACCATTGCACTGGCCTTTGGGGTCCACCCCTCTCATCAAGGCACATTACTACATGGTCACAGGAATCCTCATCAGCTTCACAGTGTTTTAAGTTTTATTGTATCATTCTTTCAAGAAGAACTGTTTGTTCTTTTTTCTAGACAGCCTTTGATTTTTTTCTTGATTGCCCTTATGATTTGGGTTCTACTTACTTCTTACATGTTGTTATTTATTATCTACCCCAGAAGATGGATGCAACATAGAAATTCCCAGTTCATTTATGTTTGATCCCTGACTGAGTTTTAAATACTTGAGTTTAAATACAGTTATGTCTGATACTTTGGTGATTTACATGTGACATAAACTAATGAAGCTAGGTGATAATGGTTATACTCAGAGATGGTTTTTCAGTTAGTTCCTTTTTCATTTTGCCTGCCGCCTACTCTTTGCTGAGGATCCGTGGAATTTCTTCTCTTAGGATGGGGGGTGAGGCATGTCCTGGTCAACCATAGCACAGAAGAGTGGCACAGGCTGGGGATCCTTGGTCTGGGGACATCCCAGCCACCTGAAGCAGCATGGCAAAGGGACATCCGGGAACAGATAGTCCACCTGGCAAGCAGTCAGCCAATAGCAGGTCTCAGTCCCCAGTTTAAGGTTCAGGGACAAATGCCACATCGTGGACATTCTGGGGACTGTACAGGGGAACTGGGCAAGGTTTTCCTCCAAGTATAGTGTTGGCCACAGGGAGGATTCAGATTGCGGACAAGACAGAAGCTAAGGGTTAGAACAGGAAGGGGGCAGCTAAAGATTAGTGTCCAGTTCCTTGCCCAGATGTGCTTAGCCAAGACCCTGCAGCAGAGCCAAAGTGCAGTGTGGCCTCCTGAGGCTGGCTGGGCATTGGGCAGTGCTTGCTTCTGGGGTGCAGAGGGCAGGCTAAGGGGGCAGCCCAGCAAGCAAGGCTTTGGGGAAGGGTAGAAGCAGCACTGGGTGGCCCGGTAAAGCACATGGAGTCTGCAGCTAAACTACCTGGAAACCAAAGAAAAACAGGCAGAATGAGGTTTGAAGTAAACTGAGAAGCCATCCTGACCCCCAGAGTGGCAGCTGTGGGCAACAGTTTTTGTTTACTTTTCTGTAGGTTAGTTAAAGCAGAGAATTACTGCAGAACTGCAGCCCGGGCACCTTCTTTGCCAATCCAGGAAGGCTAGAGTAGCCCTCGTCTTATCTGCAGATGAACCTGCAGGTGGGGAGGTGAAAGGCAAGAAGTGGGTGGCAGAAACTGGGGCAACTGCTTTGATATTAAGGACTTACTTAAGGGAACCTTAACCTCGGAGTGTGCTGGCCATCTGAATCACACCTTCCTTGGAGGTTGATACTTAAAAGTTTTTATTCAAAACAGATGTAGAAACTTTCAACTTCTGTTTGCAGCTGCTCCTGGTCTTCAAGCTGTAATCAAAATGAACAGATCATGAATGTGTCATCTTGGGGAGTTAGTTAAAGCCAGTTGGTGACTGAGTTGCACAGAAGCTGAGAAGACGTACTGTGGACAAATGACCATGAAAATATTTAGAAGTTCACAGGTTCATGGGTCTATTCTGGACCTTCTACTCCATAGAAATGGGAAATTACTAACATTCAAGTTCCCAGCTATCAGACATAGCTTTATTTAAATGTAAGGTCCCCAAGACACTGTTATATCATTTCCATTTATTGCCATGGATAATTGAGTACTGATATTTAAGATAACTGTCTCCTCAAACGTGTGGGATTGCTATTCTATGTGATTATTGTTGTTTGTCTGGAATTTAAGGAATATCCTTCAATTTGTCTTTTGAAACCTTTCTTTTTTACCTAGTTCGTAAAAAGCGTGTTGAAGGAGACCGGACGTAAACTTCTTCAAGAAGTGAAGTCTCACCACGGCAGCCATTCAAACACAAGCAAAAAGTCTTCTCCTTCCTCACCGGGACCATTCTATCAAAGGTTGCTCATCTCTGTTAACCACACAACTAATAACTTAATTGTTATTCTTTTTTAGCACTATTTATTTATCTTGGATTTTTAAATATGTATAGTTATTGTATTTGCTTATGGGCACCCCTGGCAGCTTGCACCAGTGGACTTACACAGATCTTAGTGGGTGATAGCAGTCGAAAATGATTTAACCACTACCATGTTAGGTTGTCTTGTTTTCTTACATGAACTTTTTTTTAAATCACTGCAAGGAATTTAGTATGTAAATGTGTTTGTAATTGTGATTATGACAGAGGCCTATCTCTGTTTACATGCATAGCTTTGAGTTAGGCTAAATACATCAGAAGTGTTCTGTGACCACGTAAGAAGTTAGTATTGCCAATCTTTCACTGGGTGAGAAAATGTGACCAATTTAACACAAATTCTCCCTTAGTTCTAGAAGAGTCACTAAATGCACATGCCCCACAGATTGAAGATATGTTGTGTCATCTTCATAAAAGTGAGACAGCATTATGATACTTTAACACAGCATTAGCAAATAACTATAAAATATTAACCCACAAATATACCTTCAAGCCAGACTGAACAGGTGGCAAAATTAATTGGTACACCTACCTTTACTCATTATTCAACATATACTTGATCTTTAACATGACTTTAATGGATAAGTTTTTACAAAACTGTTTTAAAGTTTTCCAGACATGATGGGAAATTTTTAAATTTTAGTAAGAGGGCAGCTTTTTAAATAGTACTAAATAAGATGATTGAAAAAACTCTAATAATTGCACCTTAAGATTGTCTGATATGCATGATTGCATCACTTTGGCAAATTTTAGCATTTATTGCTTTATCTTTAGTATAACAAGATCACAGAGTGAAATGTGAACATTCAAATTAATTACACAGATTTTTGTCCACATGTCATCGTCCATCCAGACATTTGC
Organism: Smutsia gigantea; assembly: GCA_032199065.1. Taxonomy (NCBI): domain Eukaryota; kingdom Metazoa; phylum Chordata; class Mammalia; order Pholidota; family Manidae; genus Smutsia; species Smutsia gigantea. The sequence continues at coordinate 21,732 of JAVSCE010008098.1, read as the reverse complement.
AAACATCAGAAAAAAATGTGAATTATCACTTATCCAGATGTTTGTCATCTCAAGGACAAAGCCTGTGTCAGTACAAGTTAGATAATTGCATGGCAGTGTGTATTACTCTTCATTTAGCAGTGCACCAGGGTCATGCTGAACTAAGGGGACATGTCACTGCAGCCTTTGGCTCAAGTTCACAAGTCTTTGATAACTGTCAGTGCCCGAAGCTGTAACTGGTGGCACTCTGACACTGCCTCAGTCACCTCTCCCTTCCTCCCTTCTCTCCTCCCTTCCTTCCAGCTCATTCTCTTTTTTCTTCTTTTCTCTGAAAAATTGAATCTTGTAAAGGTGGTATGCCATGTGCTGGTGACACTGGAGCTAAAAAGATTGCTTACTTAGGCAGAAGGTGGGCCCAAACCAGAATTTGTTTAGTAATCAAGTGTTCCTGAGTTGCTTCTAGTTATCTTCTAAAACACATGGAAACTATTTAGGATAGATAGCCTTTAAAAAATTGGACATTTGCCTTTATTATAAGTACCCACACCTGTATCTCTAAAATCCTTTGAAACATCTTTTTCTTGAAAATATTTTACTTTTTTTTTTTTGAGGTAATAATGAGAACATGTTGACATGTTCGGAACCCAAAAAATCCTTTAGTTTTCTACTACGTCTCCCTATATATTTATTAAAAAAAACATAGTAAATATTATTTGATGGTTTTCAGTCTGATTTTTTCTTTCCCCCTTAGTTATTCAGGTGTGGGATGTTGGAGCCAACACCTACAGGCTTGCCGATTATTAAATTTTCAAGAATTTTGCAAACTGGTTGTTAAACACCGCCATTATTAAAAACTAAATGACATGAACTTACAATTAAATAAATTACATTAAAAACAAAATACTCAAAATATATTTTACTATTTTCTCTACTCTTGAGATTATAATGTCTAGTGTGTCTATATGACAGAAATACTATATAATAGCATACTATTATACATCTCTTCCCAACTCAGAATGTCTCTCCAACTCAGGGTATTTAAAATTGGCCCATGGGAATTAGGCACCTATTACAAATCAGGGCATGACACATATTACAAAATTGGCCATGGAAATTAGGCACATATTACTCTTCCCCAGGTTGCTGGTTGATAAACATTCACCAGCACACCAGGAGTTGAAATGTGCACTCTTCTGTTTTTGTATATATATGTCCTGGTTATCATGTTGCAAAAGGGAAAAACATTTGTCTTAGGTGTCTTTCTCCTATCCCTTTAGATTTGTTACAGGTATATATACATAAGTGCTATGTCCCTGACACGCCTTCCAAGTAAGTGTTTCCCTCTTCTTATTCACTCTCTTTCTCGCCTTACTCGTAAGAAATCTTGGATCCCACAGAGTATTTCCTGCAGCTCCAAGGTGCTGGGGACTTGAGACTAAAGCAATTTCTAACCAACCCTGGCAGAAAGCAAGAAAAACAAAATCAGAATTTGACAGTGATTGTGTGTGCCACAATTGTTGATAGTATTAAAGCAAGATAATGGAATATTATCAAAATTTAGCACTGTTTTTAGCTTGAAAGATAGTTGAACCACATGTAATAGAGTCTGTGAGATCAATGTTTATTATTAATGAGTTTATCTTATTTCCTGTGTTTTTTAAGTAGCTCGAAAGGTGACATGTCCATGAGTATTCACATATTCACATATAAGATAACTATTAGAAGATAAATGGACATCTTTGGGAGCCTATACACCATTTAATTAGCCTAGGACTTTATTTCCGCACCTGCCCAAAGTGTGTAAGTAGAGGCCCTTTCATGATTCTGAGCATGATTAATCCCTTACCATCCATCATGATGAGGCATAATGTATGTAAAATATTTTTATAAGTATGCATTTTGCCAAATATTATGTCAAGATATTTGGCAACATCTGGACAACTGATTGAAGAGAGATAATCTCTCCCCAGACCACCTCCCTTCCCCTTGCAGACTTGTACAGGCCCACACTAAGTGTAAAATCATTCACCTGGACTTGCAGGCTCATAGCACCAATACCTATCACAGCATATGTGGACGATGACTTTTAGGAGATAATTTCAGGACTCTAGAGATCATATCATTAGTCCAGCACTACATCTCCCCATCTACCTAAAGTGTATAATGGAAGGTGTTTTATCCTCATTAGCATGATTAAATCCCTTCCTTTAATCTTAGTAAGGCATAATGTAAATAACTTGTGTGTGTGTGTGTGTGTGTGTGTGTGTGTGTGTGTGGCCAAATATCTAATGAGGTATGTGGCTACATCTGAACCACTGACTGAAGGGAGATGCTTTCTCCCAGCTCCATTTCCCATTTCCTTTTTAGAGTTGCTTCAGGCCCAGGTTAAATGTGAAATCATCCCCTGGGAGTTTGTAGCTTCAGTCACCAACCATCAAATTTCACAGCATGTATAGAAGATAACTCTTAGGGAATACATATTAGAAGCCTGGAAATCATTTCACTGCTTAGGCACCAAATCTCTCCATATACCTAAAGGGTGCAAATGGAACCACTTTCATCTTCATCAACACAATTAAGCCCCTTCCTTCCATCATTACAGGGCATGTTGTACATAAATATTTTGTACTGAAATATCACCAAATACTGCAAGTGGTATTTGGCTAAAGCTGGATGACAGATTGAAGGGAGTGCTGTCTCCCGGGCCCTCTTACCTTACCCCTCTCAGAGTTGCTATGGGCCTGGGTTAGAGAGAGAATCATTAATCTGGAGGGGCTCATGCAGCTCACCCATCTCAGGGCATGCAGTTCATCTGACAATAAAAGCCCATCCAGCTCCATTTAAAAACTCAGAAATCATCCCAATGCCTATACTCCTCAGAACAATCTTTCTAAGGGAAGCCTAGCCCATACCAAGCCAAAAGAACAGCTGCTTCTCTTCCAGGCAGACATGGCCCCTGGCAGGGCACCAGCATTAGGGAAACCAGTGTGCTCTGAATAACTGCCATGAGAATATTTCAGACACTCAGACTTGAAACTAAGTTAAGCGTCAGCGGCAGCATGCTTTCAATGTAAGATAGTCCTTTAAATTTACAAAGGAGTTTGCAGCTCTTTCCTTTTCCATAGATACACTGAACTTAGCCCTCTCCTAACCACTGTGAAGGAGCCAGGAAGCATAAGAATTTGGGATTAATATAATTTGATATGTGTTTCTGGGTCTGAGGGTGGAGCGCCTTTTTGCAAAGTGATACCATCTTTAGTTCAAGTATTGATAGCCTCCGCAGAAATGGGTGGGCTGCGGTAAGTTGTGAATACTGGGTTCTGTGGTATGTACCTATACTCAGTTGGAACTGTTCCTGGAGTTGGGTTTTCAGTCATGACCCTGAAGCTTCCTTCCTCTCTTCCACCAATGATGCAATAGTAACTATTTTCCTTTTAATGAACAGAGAACTAGAGAAAATGTTTTAGCCCTGCCTTTCAGTATCAGCTTCCTTTTATTTCCGCTCACTTCCCTTCCACACACCAAGCCATCCTCAAAGGTAGAGGACTGAAACATGCAAAAGAAATATGTGAGAATGCTTGGAAGCATCAGCCTGAGCCCTCTGGGTCCAAATCACCATGTGAAGATCATGGCCAGGCCTCCCAGGAACAAGCTGGAGAGAGAAAAGTACCCGGAACTTCAAGGGTCTATTCATTGTTTTCTTGCTCCCAGCTCGAGATCAGATTGGACTTTGTTTTATTGTTTAGGATTTTAGTACAGTGGAAGGTCTAATAGGTGGGGAAGGAAGATGGGAGTTAAAAATTTTAACTTGCTCAAGAGCAGAAGTAAGCTCTGCTCGGTTTACCCCTTTCTTTTCTGCCCACGCAGCAATGATTAAGTATTCAGTAGGTGGATGGAGTTATTCTGGGGTTTAAATTGGTTACCTGCCTCTGGGTGCTGTTCTAGGAAGGCCATTCACTTACCAGAGGTTGTCTCAGTTTTGTGACGCATCATTGACTTGGGGGAGAGGGAAGGAGACTAGACTCTTCTCTGACATCTTCCATAGTAGTCATTCTGAGCACATTGGCTCTGCTAGTTGGCATGGTGGAAGGTCACCATACCAACAGATTTGGACACTGACTCCTAATCCCATCACCAACACTTAGCAGGTATATGATCATGGGCAATTCATTCAATTGCCTGATAATTATAGACTATTTAGGGGGAAGAGCACCGGATTTAGAGTCAAGAAACCTGGACATTCGGCTCCATGCTTTCTTAGCTGGGACTTTGGGGCCAAGCCACTTAAGTCTTTCAAGCCTAAGGTTCTTCAGCTATATTATAATGGGAATAGTATCTTCACTAACTACCTCACAGAATTGTGGTAAGAATATAATCAGATAATGGGATGAAAACACTAAACTGGAAAGGGCTACACAAAAGTGGGAGATCGTCTACCTTATCTAGTCACTAATGTTTTCCACTGCCTCTTGAATCTGTTTTATTTTCTTCTGATCAGCAATTACATCTTCCACATCATTTCAAGTATGGGGAATCAAAGCATGGTATGACGTAGGGGACTGGAAATATTTTACTTTCCACATAGAGGCAGAAGAGGTGGTTGATGGGGGTCGGGGGTGTTATATACCAGTGGTGTATGCAGAAGGGCATTTTCTGGGGTAACTTTGACAGTAACTTGGTATGTGCTTAGGACCCTTGCGAGGAGACTAAGGCTGGACACAAAGGGGAAGCCAACAGTGGTTAAGAATTGAGAGGAGGACCTGGGCACTGCTGCCATCTCGTCAAGCTGTTACCACTCAGGGAGTAAGATGGGCTATGACTTGAGGTGTGACATGAAGTCTCAAAAAGAAGACTGTCCTTAATACTCCAGCAACTATGTAACAGGCCCGAGCCCTCCTAGCAAAGCGGGCAGTGTCAGGAGTGTCACTTGTGAGATCAGCTCTCCCTGGCAGCAGCTGCCTTGTTATCACCAGCAACCTTCACCCTAGTTAGTAGTTTTCTGCTAAGAAGGATTAAAACATGGCCTCACAGGACTTTCATAAGAACTAAGAGGCAGGAACTATCTCATCAATCTCTGTGTCTTCAATAGCATCTACTAAGATGCCTTGTACATAATAGGTGCTTAATAAATGTTGCTTAAATTGAATTATCCTCCAGCCCTACAAGGACCCATTTGCCACCATGTGATATCTTTGGAAAATAATATTAATTTGGATGTCAGCTATATATGACTTTGGGCAAAACTTCCCATCTATCTTGTCATCATTTTGTCTGTAAAATGAAGTTAGTGGATTAGATGCTCCCTAAGGCCCCTTCCAGCTCCCAGATATTACAAGCCTGTGATTCTAAGCTGTTGCCAATGCCTCTGAACATGGGTGAGTGATGCCTCCATTGCAGCTCCATCTCTCTTCAGAAGGCTTTGTTCAGAGGAAGAGGACTGGACATTCCACAAGCAGAGTTACCTGTTCCTCTTTCAGCTCTTTTTACTGTCTTCAAAATAGTTCTGGAGGAGCAGCCTTTTCTGAAAGGATATTTTAAAAAATATATTTTCTCCTCAGAATTGGTGGAGAAGGAGAGGAGGAAATGCAAAGAAGAAAACTGAGCACTGTAAACACAGCATGCTTTTTGTAGGCTTTCATTTAAAGTGTGTGTGCATGTGTGTATGTGTGTGCATGCAGGTGGGCATGCACATGTGTGTTTCTGAGCATAGAGGGAAGCCAATCAGAAGTACACTGTGCAATTGAGAAAAGCTGGCCCAGGATTAAAAATTTCCCATGTAGATAAATAGAAATTGGTCATATGTTGAAATGAGATGGATAGAAACGTACTCTTTAAGGAAATTTTATTTTAGTACCAAACATTGCCAGCAACAATCTTCAGTTAAGAAAGAAATTATTCCAGCCTAAAATTATTATCTCTGCCACTTTGGTTTTTTAAAAAAACACTATATTCATGGAATGATATCTATATTTAATTAAACCTTTATCTTAATTCTGTTTCATCTATTCAAAGAAAACAAGCAGCATTTTTCTTTGCATTTTAAAATGTAAAATACTTGCATGCCACTAGTGTGTAATATTTTACCAGTTACGATGCCTGTAATGTGTGACCTTAAGTGTACCTGTATTGTTTTGAAGAGAACAAAGGAAATAATACTTTGTAAACTGTTTAAACTTATATTGGCAACATTTGGTTAAACAGTTATTGAAATATCTGCATTGTTTCATTTTTCATTTTGAAACTTTTCAATAAAGGTAGACATTTATTGTATTAGGGAATTAAAGAGAAATTTGCCTTTAAATTTGAAATTGAGCATTGTATGGGGGAAAATCTATGACAAAGCAAAGTACGAAGCATAAAATACTTTCATCCTGACAATTAATAAAGATCCCAGTTGGCACAAATAGGTGCAATGTTTGACACTTTGGAATTTGCCAGCCAGATCTAATGCTAAGCTAAATGTATGCTGTTTTAATCAATTAACATCTTTCTGCTTTTAAAGATACAATGCATTCATTTATGTCTGGAATGAAAATTCCAAATGAAAATGTGCAGAGCATTAGGAATTTAAAAACTGTCCTTTTAAAACGAAAGTAAAGACTGATTTAATCTGGCTAATTTTTAGACACATTGTTTCTTTAAAATAAATGGTGGGCACCATAGTCTCATATTAGACAAATACATTTGCAGAAAGGACTAAAACATGCCCTTATTACTGAAAAGATAAGTAGATAGACAACTAGAAGTAGCCATAGGGAAAAAGGAGAACTCATTATTAAAACCGAAGTGCACACATTCTGCTAAACAGTTAAAATTTGTTAGAATAAATGGGAGCAGGAATACAGATAAATGGGTTAAGTATTTTGCTTTGAATTTTTTATATTAACTTTGGATTTACTTTTTTAAAGCTATGCTGGGATTGATAACAGAGAACACTGAAAAATAAGAGTTACATTCTAAAAGTTAACCTGAAAAACAAGAAAACCTATTTCATGCCCTCCTGCCGAACTCTATCTCTGTCACTTAGACTGATGACGAGGTCTAAGAGGAAGCATAGGAGGCCTATGTTTAATTTCTATATTTGCAGCTTCACACCTTCTCATGGACAAGACTGTATAGTAATTATTTGTTTAAAGGATTCTTTTAGTCTATGAGGCTGTAATGAATGGGAATTACAAGTGTGCATTTTGGAGTCAGACTTACCTAGTTCAAACTTCACATCTATACCTAGCCTAAGTTTCTTCACCTGTAAAACAGGAATCATAATCATACTTCACAGCAGTAAGAAGAATACTATTAGGAGGATTCATGTTTAAAACAGAATAGTGCCTGGCATATAGAAGTTACTGAGGTATTACTATCCTAAATTCTAACCTAAGTAAATATCCATGGATATCAATGCCAACAAAATTCTCCATTTTATGCTGACAATGTCAGGAATTTAAGCAGGACCGGATCTTATTCATTTTGTGTTTCCATTATCCATTCCCTTCTGGCCTGGTTGCCTCCTCCATCCCTCCAGTAACTGAATGTAAACAAGGTAAGCTGACTCAGGAGTTCCTCCTGACCCACTCTTTCATTTAGCTGTGCTTCTCTTGAGTTCCCTGATTGTTCATCTTGTTTGTACTTGTTCTGCTTTCTAAGTGCCTTCCTCTGTATTTGGCAGTCTGGCTTCTGGAGCAACTCAACTTTTGGGTCTGTTGTGCATTAGACTGGACTCTGTTACAGACATCTCTTAGTTCGATCAGTCATCCTTCCTCTATGGCTTTAAGAAGGTGGCCCACACCCTCTCTGCCCCAGCTGCTACCCCACTTCCTAGTCCCCACTGGTCAGGGAACATGATCAGATGCCCAGAGCCTCTGGCAAGTGTCTCACATGTCACAGGACCTGAGTAGGAACTAGGTGTACCTGTGCCTACATGAGCTTGGGTTGTGCTTGGGGCCCAACCAATCGGTGCAGGAAAATCAGGCAGATTCATGACTCAAAGTGTGTGGTGGTGAGGCTTGAGGGTGAATCTCCAAGTTGTAGACCACTGAATTTACCAATCCTGAGCAAAATTTTAGAAACATGTATTATACACTTTAGTGGTACATAAGCACTTACAAGTGAAGCAGTGGTTCCTAAGAGGCACACAGATTCACTTAGAATAAATGATAAGAAATCGTGAAAGTACAGTCAAAAGAACACACTGTATTTGAATTACAGCAATACATTTGACAAAATCTCACATCCTTGAGAAATGCAAGCTGCATAACAGAGCAACTGAACAGTTAAATGACTGGTTTAAACAGTCTTTTTTGACTCTTGATTGTAACTACATACTAATGAATGGGAGAATTTCAACCAGAAGGGCTTAGTAGCTACCACACACCTCTTTCCTTACCATGTTTTGATCCGCAGTTTATCAGGAATTTGGATGTGATATTGACAGACAACTGACTGAGTCTTTAGCAAAATTTAATAGAAGTGACAGGACAGTTGTCTACTTTTAATCCAAAAAAAGTGATCTACAAAAGACAGAATGGGAAAAATATGACTTAACTGACATCTGTGTGGGAAAAGACTTTGGTGTTGACTAAAAGCTTAACTGTGAATAAGAAGCAGATTGTGCCTGCCTAAAAGCTAATTCTATCTTAAGTGACTTTAGACAAAGTCTTGGTATTTGGCCAAAAGTCTGTGTGGGTTTGAGGTCTTAGATTTTGGAATACCTACTCCAATACTATTTTCATCATTCTTGAACTTTGTAATGGTTATTGTTTATTCATTTATAAAGGTTATATTAATAAGTCAACAGTGTCACTGATAAGAACAAAGTATATCATTTAGATTTGCTATTATATGAATATTCATTTTCAGACACAGGCAGGTGTTCCATATGTAAATTGAGTGAAAAATCTCTCAGTTATTTAGTTGAAATTCTATCCAAGTATAAATATATGTTAATTATCAGATAAGTAAAATGCTATGATAATTGCTAACTTGAAAGGTTTGTTTTATGTTCAAAATCAAATAAAATCAAAATTAAAAAGTGTTAAGAACTTTCAAGTAGATAAATAGGGAAATAGGTTGACATTTATTACAAATATAAAGAGAATTCATTAGCTAGATAACTTAAGAACAGTATATTTTTTTTGGTCAATCAACGTTTATAAAAATTTTAATAATACTACAAGGAAGGATAAGTAGAAATCATCTTACATTATAAGTTTGTTCTTTGTAGAAATGTTTGGTGTACTAAGCATTGGTGATTCAAAACCCAGATTTAATTCTTGCTTAGGAGCTGGATCTTGTTCATCGACTCACCTCCATTAAAATTTGACTCTATGGTGACTGTAGGAGAGTCTAACAGCTGACAGTGCTGGGTTAATAAATGTTCCTATACCACAATGTTAAATTTTATGATTTTAGTACTAACAGCTTAAATAAGAATATTAAAATAATAGCTTAAATTTTGGCACAAAATTTTGGTTTTATTTGTGTATCCTAGAAGTTTAGTCTTTGATAGTGGTATTTGTCAGCAACCTTGGCTTCAGCTGAAAATTGTTGTTCTCAGCCCTTTGACATTTGGCTGAAATGTATATTCAGTGCTCCAGTGGAGGCATAATCGGGTATGAAAATAAGAGGAACCACAAAATTAATTCCAGCTGATGGCATTGGAGAACTCTAATTGAGAAGAGGCATCTGAGATGGACAATGAAACATGAGGAGGCTTCTAACGGGCAGAGATGGAGTGATGGGGAAGAACATTTCAAGCTAGAGTTTGCTTGAATCCTTTCTATAAAATCTTATGCCCCAGCCATTGTATTTGTCTCCTCTGACTCCAACTCCAAGCCCCTGGAATTAAAGTCTTACCTGTTAGTTCCAAGTGTATGTCTTTAGCTCCAGTTTTCTCAGCTCCCCTATAAAATGTTTGTTTGTTTGTTTGTTTACATACTTAAGTATATCAGGGAAACTATTTCCTACAGGAACCCTTTGATAACAAGAAAATTGCTGCTGGCTTTCATTTGCATATGGTGATTCAGCATGACTGGTTTTTTTGAGTTACTCTGGTTAGAAGTTTAAAGATAACACTAATTAGGGTTTATGATACATTAAGTAGAGTTACAGTGTCACTTTGTCAATCGTTTTCACTCGAAGTGAACCCTGAAAACTAACAGGAACTGTACTCTGTCCCTTATTCAAATACTTCACCTAACAGTTTCAGATTTGTTCTCTGTAGTATGTTGAACTTCAACTGTTTTCCATTACTTGAGGTAGGGTTAAGTGCATGGGGGAGGGGGGCCATACCACTTCTGTTTCAGAGGCTCGCCTTTCACCAAGTAGGCCCTGCAGTAGTCAGCTCTTGCTAGGTCAGTCTACAGTAAGAAACAAACCTAAATCTCTCTCTACTTCTTGCTCACGTTACATGTCAGCCTCTGCGTTTTGGCTGAGGCTGCCCATGTGACTGCTCATTGTAGGACCCAGGCAGAAGGACCAGCCCCTCTTGGGGTGTGCCATTCTCTTGGTGGAGCAAATGAGAAATAGTGGGAAATCGTAATGACCCTTAAAGCTTCCACTCAGAGTCGCCCTATTGTTATTACCTTCCCTTACATTTCATTGGCCAAATCAAGATCCATGTTTGTAAGCTTTGTGATTGCAATATGATAACATTTGGTGAAGAAAGAAGGAAAAACTCATTACTGGATCATAGACAATCCTGAAAATGTCTACAGGGAGGTACTGCACATCACACAGCAGTGGGTAGCACTGTCTTTTCCTTTAAAGGACAGCAAATATTTGGGAACAATATTTCAATCTACCACAGGTATTTAGTGGACTTATTTTTCACTTATTTATGTAAACATATTTCTCAGGTTTTCCCTTTTTTCCCCCTCTTCAATAATTGTTTTTTTTTTTTTACCTATAAGCTAATAATAATGGCAATGCATGAACTAGTCTTTTTAAGAGAGAGCTCTGTCTCCATTTTCAGATGAGCTTTACCAGGTCTCGTCCTGTGGAGCCAGCCCTCTCACAGCTGCTATTTATATCTGCATCAGGTCACTGGTTGGCTTTTACAGGGGAACCCTCTGGTTCTGTGTCCCCAGATAAGAACAGGAGGGGCATGGAAGGATTCAGTATTCATTTATTTACAAATATTTTAATGAATGCCTACTCTATGCCATGCGCTGTTGCAGAGGCTGGGGATAGAGGAATGAACGACATGGAGTCTTCTTCAAGCTTACACCAAGGACACAAGTAAAGTGATGTGAAGACAAAGTAAGGAAAGAAGAGAAAGGGGAAGGTAATCAGAGAAGGCCTTGTAGTGATGACACGAGCAGAACCTTCATTCAAATGAGGGCATGAGCTAGGAGTATTGGGGAGGAAGAGCATTCTCTGTGTAGTGCAAAGACCTCGAGGTGAGAATATACTCGGCAGGATTGAGAAACCTCATGTTGGCCAGCATGATGAGCTGAGTGAATATAGTAGGACGTAAAATAGTCATGTAAGGACCACGGGTGGTTACTTGAGATTTATTCAAAATGTGATGGGAAGCCATGAGTGGTTTTGAGCAGGGAGTGACATGATCTGATTTGTTTTAAGAAGATCATTTTGGCTGCTGGTATTAGAGAGTAGATTGTAGCAAGAGTGGAAGAAGCAAGGAAAGTTCTATTTTCTACAGCGTTATCTAATACAGGACATTATTCTTAATGCCTCTGGTCCCATAGGTAGTATTTATTGCACATGGGTTTTAGGAGATTCATGTTTGTAAGCCTTGTGATTACAATATCACATTTGTCTGAAGGAAGGGGAAAAAAAATCCAGCATCAAATCACATTATTTTAGAAAAGAGAACTAAGGTAAGACTCAGATATTAGTCAGGAAAAACTTAAAATGAATAGCTAAAAGAGAAAATATATTCAATGTATGACACCACTTATTGGGAGGTCAGGGAGGAAATCTGCATAGATTAAATCAGTCAGACACTGCTTTAAAAGCTCTTTCTGCCTAAAAAGCAAAGCAAAAGAAGTCATAGTGCAGAAGAAAGTCCTTCTTAGAACAGACCATATCTGGGTGGCCATGGTACTCTGCTTTGCTTGTTGAGGAACTCCATTTTGTCAGTTTCCCCAGGAGTGATGCCCCAGAGGTATAGCAAGAATTCAAAAGAGATCTGATGTTAAGCTAGAATACCTATATATTACCTTACAATAAAATAGAGAACCATCAGTTGAATCCAAATATTCATCTCATCCAGACAGAGTACCAACTCCCTGGACTGTGTTAGAGAACTTTTGTTTTTTCAAATACTGTGGACATGGTCACAGATTATCTTACTTTAAAGCATTTGATGAGATTTAGGAAACAGTTCAGTCTGATCAACAATAGAAAGTATGCTAGAATTTGAGTTAGGATACTTCTGCTTTATTTCTACATCTCCAATTACTGGCTGTGTGACCTTTGGCAAATTAACCTTTCTTAGTTTTCTCATCTAGAAATAGAGGACACTAATATATTCTTTGTAGGGTTGTTTTGAGGATTGTATGAGATGTTTACAAATAAAGTGTTGGATAGTGCTTGGTGTGGATTAAATAGTAAATATTAGTCGAACCTGAATTCTGTAGGAAGTTGCTCTCAAAAAGCTGTTATTGCCGTTTGAGAAATTGATTCACACTAAGATGCTATAGAAAATAAGATGCAGTGGCAACAAGATTTAATGTTGACAGTCTTTGTGGAGAAAGTGAAAGTTTATATGACCAGGATTCTTACCTGGCCCTGGTCGGCTTGCTCACTACACACTTGTGGGCAATATATTGTTATTGACTCTATATAAAAGAGCTCCACCCAGTGCTCCCAGCTGCTACAGAGCTGCAGGGCTGCAGAGACTGGAGTGGTGGCAGCACCGAGGACAGAGGCAGAGACTGGCTTGCTGCATGCAGACTTGCTCTGAGTGGATGGGATCCTAGTGATTGACCCACCATCATGGGAATAAAGTTGGGTATAAACACTTTCACCCCAAGAACGATCCACTGTCATTTTTTCAGTTTAACTGAATCCATAGTGAACTTGTCTGGAGCTGAAACCCATTGGCAAGACAGTCTTCTAAGAAGTTTATTTGCAAATTGGGAGGTTTTTTTTCTTTTTTAACTTCAAATCATCAGTGATTTCCATTGCTGGTTGTTAGTAGGTGCCAGTTGCATGAAATTCCAGGGTGTTTACTTTACCTAGGGTGTTCCCTGCTCAGAACGGAAGAAGTAAATGCCAGGAGAGATTTAACTATTAGCCACTAGTAGGCTCCACACTGGGTGTAGCTGGAATGTACCTCAAGTGGGCACTTCAGTCCTCTTCCTGTGCACTTTTTGAAAGGTATACCAACTCTGAACCTTACTCTTGTGAGTGGTTTACTGCTATAGAGCAGGCCAGGAAAATGATCAGTGGGTGACTAAATGAATGAGTGTTAAGCCATTGCTGTTCCATCTCCTCAGAGCCCTGCACAAAGGGCAGCCATTTCAAAGGCCACCATGGAACTGTCCTCTGAGGGTGTTCCTGCTCTGTTTTCCCCTCCAGACTACCCATCTGTTCCAGGCTCATACTTTGAGCAGAGCTTCTGTTTTTTTTTCTCCCATCCGTGTTAGCCCAGCATCACTGCCTGGTGTAGAGTTCGAAATTGGAATAGGAGGGTGGTTGGGAATGTAGGGACTGTTGCAACGACATCATCCCTAGTTGCATGCCTAAGGAAGTCACCAAGGTCATTACGCCCTTGAGATGACATCTGCCTGATTTATGCCCCTCTTGTGCTCTTCGTCTTTGTCTGCTTATCAGTTTTTCATGACAGGTCTCAAGGACTCGATGTCATGTCCCTGCATTAGCAACGAAGGGTACAACAGGAGCCCTGCTTCATGTGCCTCCTTAGCAAAGTCAAAGAGGAAATCTATACCAAAGAGGCTCTAGTTGCTGTTTTGTAGCTCCCAAAGGTCGAGGGGAGGTACATCCACTAGTTGAGAGGATTGCGTCAGGCTGGTGGTGTCCGCGCTCTCTTCCAATCCAGTAGATTGTGAAACCCAGGGTCCGCACTGGGCTTCGCCCCCCTCACTCGAACTACAACTCCCAGGAGTCCCCGCGGCCCGGGAGTGCGCACGCGCGTCGGCGGCCGTGGGGGGAAACCAGCTCCACAGACAGCGCGGTAGAGGTGGGGAAGCTGCTGTCGGTGGATCCGGGTAACTCCCTGGGAGGCAGACACGGGTATACCGGCTGGTGCTGGGCACCGAGCGGCAGGCTGTCCCCGTAGGTGTGGGAAGGAGGTCGGCGGCCCCAGCGAGTGTCAGTCAGGTAAGGCCAGCCCGGTGCTTTCCAGGAAGTCAGTCTGCGGGCGCGGGCAGGGGAGTCGCACCGGCCATGGTGGCTGAGGAGGGAAGGGCTGCGTCTTCCTGCCGCCGGCCCCGGTGTCCGGCCCTGCCTGTTGCTCTCCGGGAGCTGGGGGACGCTGAGGGCTGCTTCGGGGCGAGCGGGCCCGGGTGGGGGCCGTGGGGCGCTGGGCGTGGTCCGCAGGGAGGCACGCGAACCCCCAGTTGCTGATGAATCACTTGAGGGACGTCCTCCCCGGGCTCGGGCCGGCAGTGCGAGCTCGCTCTGCCTGCCCGTCCCTTCCGACCCGCCTAGGCGTCGCTCGGCAGACGACTGTCTTAAGAGGGCTTTCTCACTAGGACTCTTCAAAGATTTCTGCTGGTTGAAAGTGGTAAAGAAAAAAAAAAAAGAGGGCACACCCGTTTTTTTCTGAATTGAAGTCTGGCTTGTCTTGCATTCGCCGCTTTGGTCTATCTTCTCTTAGAATAAATTCCTGGCTCCCGTGCAGCACAGCTGGATCCAGCCGTGAAGTTTGTGTGTTGCTTGAGGACGTGACTGGGTGGTTGTATTTTTTGCTTCCAGGTATTGGTGTATTTATTTCCTCTGCAAGCCTGCATTCTGATTACAAACAGCCGCAGGCCTTTTTTTTTCCTTTTTAAATATTTAGTTAAGAATCGCATTTCCAGCTTGCCCTTGGCTTCTCTTAAAACCAAAAGTCATCTGGTAGTGAACACTGCAGTACAACTTATCCCAGGAGGTCATACTTGAACAGGAAATAGGCCTGTGGAGATTTAAATTAGTTATGTGTGGTGTGCCTTGGTTTGTAACATTTTCGTGCAGCTCATGTTTCTTTTTCTGAGAATTCTTCAGATTAATTTTTTGGCAGATTAAGCTGCTTAATTTGGTCTGTCAAAAAAATATATTAGGCTTAGAAAAATAGTTTTGTCCAGCCTAAGCTGGTTTTTTCTTCCTAGGTCTTGGCAACTTTTTATCCCATCAGCTTCTGTAAGAGCCTACAATCATTTTGTTATAATAGAATCTCCTTACTAACGTATTACTATGAAAGGAATAAAAAGGGAATTAAGATGTGAGATCTGATATATCCTCTTAGTTTGCCTACTTTTGAACGTCTCAGTTCTAGTTAGCTCATTTTTAAATGATGTTATTGGACCAGATGACCCCAAGATTATTCCAGCCCTAAGTATTTCTGATTTTAGAAGTTCATTTATTTTATCTATTCAGAAAACCTTGGCCACACTTGGCATTCCAAGCCCTGTGCTTGGCATGAAGGGACAGATGATTTCTTGAGGATTTTACTGATCTTATGATCATTTTCCTTTAATCATACTTTTATGACTAATTCCAAAGTTTCATGGTGTACCGTCTAGGCCAAATTATTCTAATTAAATAACTTCACCTAAACTTAAATACATACAGGTGAAATTCATTAGAATTATCTGTTTCACACTAATCGGATTTTTCAAGTCTCAGCTACTGGCCTATTTAAATAAAACTGAGGTTTAGTACAACAGAAAGGACTTGAATGGTGAAGGGGGTGCTTCTCAAATGTTAAGGTGCATAAATCACCCAGGATCTTGTAGGTTTGAAGTGGGGACCTAGAATGTGCATGTCAGAAGGGAATACTGTAGTTGCTGTGGGAGATCACACTTTGAATATCAAGGGTTGGGGGATGTTTTAAAGTGTCTATAATGACAGTTTAAAGACTGGTGCTGATAGCTGTGATGTTAGATGAGTTTTCCAACTGTCAGTTTTTAAAAATAATCTTGTTCACTCTAACAAAAATAATTGCTTTCACAAGTTTTTTTTTCTTTTTCTCCCTCAAGTTTTTTCTTCTTTTTTTCCTCTTTCTCCTTTCTTTCTCTTTCTGTGCCGTATTCTCTCAGCTTTTTCTTCTCTTCCTCTTCCACCCTCAACTCTTCTCATTCACAGTAATTTGGTAACTCACTAATTCAATAAGTATGTGTTTTGCCCCATCCTGTACAAGGCACTGTCTTAGGCTCGAGGTGAATGCAGACATGTAAGACATGGTTTTTGTCTGGAAATTTACTTTCTGAGATTAGGCATGTGTGCTTGTTTATAGTTCAGAGCACTGCAAGAGCCATCTGTAGGGAATAAAAGTGTGCAGTAGGAGTTCAACTTTTACAGTTGTGGGGTGGGAAACAATTGGAGTCACCATTTTCCCCCCATTGATTGGCTATCCCTGTCCCACCAGGCTGTACTGTCTATGCTGTTTGAGTGTATGTGACATACCTACACAGAATACAGTACAATTTTGTAAATTTATTTGGAACCTGGGGTGAGCTGAATATATGAATATTAATTAAATCTAAGCAGTGTTATAGGATGGGTGAGAGGTGGTGGGGATAAAAATATACCTGGGATAGAGCAACAGAGGGAGGGGGAAAGATGAAAAGGTGGGAAGACTAAGGAGGACCTAGTAAAACAGGAGGAGAGAAAGGGCTCAGTATGTTTTCAGATGTCAGTCTAATGTGCTCCACTCTTGTTATTTAGGCTGTTACTATCTTTTAAAGATCAAATTAGCTGGCAAACTATTTTTCATACTTTTCAGTGGCTCATACATCTAATATGTATGGCTTCTCTTTTGATTAAAATAGTTGAGGGCATTATTCTCCAGACTGTAATAGTGGCTAACACACTGTCATCCTTCTGACCTCAGCCTTCCTTGCTGACATTTGATTTACATACCTTAACTTCTTATTGATCAGTTTTACCTCAGAGCCTCTAAAATCACAACTATAAAATCATTGAGAGACAAATAGTATAGGAAACAGAATTCTTCTGGACCTCTAACAGTCCATTAGGTACATAAAAAAATTGAAGAATCAAACTTGATTTGCTATTTGTGAGAAATTGAATGTAAACACATACATTTATGTCTGTCTCTATGTGTCTGTAATCCATTAGGTTATTTACAAAAATGAAGGACAGAAATGTGAATAATCCGAAGTAGCATGTGTGGTATTCTAGGATTTCATTTGGAACAAAGTCACTAACCTGTATCTTGAAGCAGAGTGCCACTTTGCATTTTTTTTTATTCAGTAAAATGCACATGTCTAAGTATCCAGTTCAAGGAGTTCTGACAATTTTATACACTATAACATCTACCAAAACAATATAGGAAACATTTTATCATGCCTCTTCTGGACATTTCCCTCAGCCACCGCCCTACAAAAGCACACTTTCTGACTCCATAGTACTGGTGTCATAGATTTGTTTTTGCTCAGTCTTGGCCTTAACATAAATGGAGTCATATAGTAATACAGCTTTGCTGTGCCTGGCTTCCTTCATGTAACATGGTGTTTTTGAGATTTATCTGTGTTGTGTGTATCAGTGGTTGTTTTTTTTTTTTTTTGATGATTAGTATTCCATTATATGAATATACCCCAATTTATTTATCCATTTTTCTCATGATGGATAATTTGGGTTATTCCGGGTTTGGGATATTAGGAGTAAAGTTGTTATGAACATTGTTTTATAAGTATTTTGTGGATATGTTTCCATTTCTCTTGTTAAATACCTAAGAGTGGAATTACCCAGTCATAGGGTAGATGGATGTTTAACTTTCTTAAAAAACTGCCAAACAGTTCTCCAAAGTGGTTTATGTATGAGCTAAATGATATAAAATGGTACTTCATTATGATTCTAATTTACATTTTCTTGATGATTAAGGATGTTGAATGCTTTATGTGCTAATTGGCTGTGCTATATCTTCTTTTGTGAAGTATCTGCTTAAGTTTTTGACTATTTTTTCATTGGATGGTTCATCTTTTTCTTGTTTGTAGAAGTTCTTTGTATATTATGAGTACAAGTCCTTTGCCACATATATATATTGGCAATATTTTTACCCAGTGTATGGCTTTTCTGTTTATCTTCTTAATGTTGTTATGATCAGAAATTTTTAATTTTTATGAAGTCTGTTTTATGAATTCTTAGTTTTATGGTTACCATTTTTTGTGCCTGGCCCAGGGTTGCAAAGATACTCTGTTTTCTTATAAATCTTTATTGTTCTAGGCTTTACATTGAGGTCTGTGATCCATCTCAAATTAGTTTTTTGTGTTATGATGGGAGGTAGGGGTTTAGGTTCACATTCCCTGTGTACAGATATCTAGTTGTTCCAGCAACATAGATTAAAAAAACTTTCCTCTCTTGGTTAGATTGACTTGGTCTCAGTTGAAAGTCAACTGAGCTACTTTGTATTTTTAGTTGTGCTTATATTGTCAGTTCTTAAGCACAGGGCCCTGAATCTTTAAAAACAAGAACACTTTATGTACCTTTTCCAGGCTGCAGCTAAACTGAGATTGATGCAGGGCTGGTTACCATATGTTTCCTGATGGAGGAATGCTACTAATGAATTTGAGGTTTAAATGGCTTTCTTGTGGGTTGAGTTAATGGAGTCAACCTTGTTTCAGTAGCACTTGCACCCTACCCATAAGCCTGGCAGATATTGGGAAGGAAAAAGGTAATTAAAGCCCAGAAAGATCACCTAGGACTCTATTAGAGCAAGCTGTAAATAGCTTAATACTTTTGTTTATTGACTTGGTCAAAATAGATATATATATGACCCATGCATTTTATTTTCCATCTTTCTACTACACTATTCCAATCCAATCCTTTAATGACACAATTTCCAAGGAGACTTGTTGGTTATTTTTTCTTCAGATTTTATTGACTAACACAATAAAATGATAGTTATTTTTAAAAGAATGTCACCTAAACCGTAGTACTCTAATGTAAATGCTTAATTTTTCCTCATTTCCTTCCAGGTTTTATTCATCCACATACATATTTTTATATGGTTGTAATCATAGTGTACATGTTCTCTTGTGTTTGGACATTAAGTGGTAACCAGTGAACACTGTCTCCCAGGTGTGGGTCACCTTTGTTAGTAGATAAATGAGACTGGAGAGGGAGAAGAGACCACTAGGGGCCTTAGCAGGGGGAGATCGTGAATACAAAGCCCAATTAAAATAGAAGCAGAACAGAGTTAAGATTTTCAAAGACAGGTTACCCTTCTACGGAAATGCAGAACAACTTTTGTTTCCTTATTCTCTTTCTCTTTTTAATACATAACAACTTTATTGAAATATAATTCACATACCACACAGTTGACCCATCGAAAGCATACAAGTCAATGGATTTTACTATATTCACAGAGTTATACAACCATCATCACAATCCACTTTAGAACATTTTCATCATACCAAAAAGAAACCCTTTACCCATTAGCAGCCACTACTCACTTCCAGCTCATCAGCCCTCAGCACCCATTAATCTGCCTTCTGTCTCTATGGATTTGCCTATTCTGAGCATTTCATACCAACAGAGTCCTACAATGTATATAGTCTTTTGTGACTGGCCTCTTTCACCCTTATGCTCTTAATAATTTTGAGAATCACTGAAATATAGGCAAGGTTCCTTCACAGATGTGCATGCTTTTTGACCTGTAAAGACATACCCTCCCTCGGGTACACTTGTTCAGATATGGACACCTGCTTACTCACAAGGGAGCACAAACACAGCAAGATGAACTTAAAAACGAAGTAACTGAGACACAAAGATAACCCTTTACAACAGTTTCAGATGTAGGCATATCTAAGCACTAATATCACTACAACTGTGTACAAGGGAGCACAGTTCCTGAAGTGTGTGTGAGAAAATGGATGAAAACATGCTAAGCTGGGAGAAAGTAAGGGCTGAGTGGATGGGAATGAATGACGGTGTGATAACAAGTTGAATTTATTTAAAGTGTATTCTGGTGTTTAAAACACTTTCTAGAGCTTTTAGTTAAGATTTTTTAACCAGTAGCAACTGTCTGACATTTATATATTATTTAATGTGGATGTAGACTTACAGGTAAGATCATTGTTGTTCCTTAGCCAGGAGCACAGCAGTCCCTTTGAGCATGATGTTATTAATCATAATTATTAAGTAGGTGATTTCCATATGGATAATTAAAACCAGCAAAATATTTTGGTTCCCTGAGTATTGTGCTAATCCCTTTAATGGGAAGTTGGTAAGGAATATTTGCTTGATAAGCATACCAGTGAAAAGAGAAGACCCCTCAAGTATACATCATTAAGTCTGGCACCAGGCAGCCCTTACCCTGGGGCAAGCATGACAAGATTTGATATAACCCCAAGATTTTTTTTTTGTTCATGGTGGGTGATTATGAACCCAAGTTAGTAAAGTTAGTATTCTAGAAGAACTGTTCTTCCTCCCCTTCCCCCTCTTTAATCTGGCCACTGGTGTGTAGACCTGTTTCGTGGGAGGGTGGGAGTGTGTGGGGGTGGATAGGGGGTGAGGAGAAAGCTTAATTTGACTGGGAAATCAGTAAATACGCAGTTTGAAAGCCCAGCCTTCTCCCACCCCATCCCTCTAAGATGTACAGTTTCTTGGAGAAAGTAACAGAACCATACACCGTCAGCAGCAGTGGCACCTTTGCACATTTTCACCTCTGCAAGGCCTTCAGCGCTTCTGTTAGTCATCAGTATACCCTCTACATTGCCTTTCCTTTGCCAGTTTTCTTGGCCCCCATCATTACTCCTTGTCAACCAGTCACTTCCTGCTCTCCTAAGACATTGGACAACTTCCCAAGTGAACTCCTGGGTAGAGTTTGCTCTCCACTAGAGAAGAGAGTTGTCACTGCATTCAGCTCTTAGCCTTCCTGTCTGCCGTATCTTTTTTCTACCTTTTCCCACTGCAAAAACAGCTCTGCTCTATATCTCCTTTGAGTAGGATACTAGGAAAAGCGCCTCAAAGAAATATTCAGACTGGTCCCTGAAAGATGTGAAAGGATTTGAACTAAATAAAGGGGGGAAAGGATATTTCAGGTGTAGTGAACAGTGTGATCTGAGGGCTTGGAGGCAGAAAAGCATGAAACTGTTTCTTTGGCTGTAATACAGGGTATGTAAAGATCAATCTTTCCTTTACTTATCTTGCTTTCCTTTCCCTGGCTCCCTTCCCATCCTACCTCCCACCCTTTTGAGCATGTACTTTGATCTTCTAGCTTAGTATGTACTTCTCCTCCCCCTCCCTCTAGCTAAATCTGGCCTTCCCTGACCACCCACAGTGATCTCTGAACTTTTGTAGCACTAACTGCCAGTACCATTCTTTTGTCAGTTAATTATACATTGCCTTGATTAAAAAAAAAGCTTTATATGTATGTCTCATTTTCCCAAATTAAGTGTATCAAGGTTCTTAGGTCTCAGGGAACACAGTCCACCAAAGCTAGTCTACCAGAAGGTCTGCTGGGGGCTGGGAGTTGTGGTGGGCTGGTACTCTACAGCAACTGGGAGCTACACCTGGAGACCAAAGCGTGCAGTCAGAAAGCCCCTGACCACCTCCTCTGTCTGCAGCTTGCAGGTACTCTTCGGCTTCTTCCTGTGCCTCTGC